>LJIJ01001214.1:0-52779 GCA_001718145.1 Orchesella cincta
AAATGAAGGAAAAGAGAAGAGATAAATATATCAAAAAAGTGGTATTTGGCATGCAAATAGGAAAGCAATTTGGTCTTATAGACACTGCAGTCGACTCAACTGCTTTTGCTCATGTAAAATGCTTTATTTCATAGATGTTTCTCATTACCCCACTCTTAACTCTAAAATATTGCATGTCTTTTCGTAGCATCTCCATAAAACATCATATTTATTCTTTGAGTAATTAAACTCGCTCTTTGGAAATTTTGGTGGCCCTTAGAAGGGCCATTGGGTTAAATTGTGGTCAATTGTTGGAATTCCGAATCATTTACTTCCTTGCTTTGGAGCAGCCTTCTTTGGAGCTGGAGTCTTTGGGCTTGGCTGGGCTCTTGGCTTTCATGGTCTTGGGTGCTTTAGCCTTCTTTGGAGTCTTTGGCTTAGCTGGAGCTTTCTTGGCAGCCGCTGGTTTTGGTGCTGGGGCTGCAGGAGCTGGTTTGGGAGCTGCTGCTTTCTTGGGGCTTTTGGGAGCCTTGGGTTTAGCAGCGGCTTTTGGTGCCTTGGCTTTCTTGGGTTTTGGTGAAGCTGCTTTTGGTGCGGAGGGCTTTCTTGGCAGCGGCTTCTCGCAGCCTTCTTGGGAGAACCAGCAGCTTTGGGCTTCTTTGGCTTTTGGTTTCTTCTCACCAGCAGGCTTCTTTTTCTGGTTTTGGCTTGACAGCCAACTTGAATGACCAGCTGCTCCTTTCCCTTGGGTTGAGTGAGCTTTCCAGACTCAACTGCCTTCTTCAGAGCTTTCTTGATGAAAGTTCCTTGCTTTCTCCACATCAACTTTGTGGACGTCAGCGATGTACTTCTTGATCGCTTGGAGGAAGAGCCTCCCTTCTCACTCAGCTTGGTGATGGCTTCAATAACCATTGCGTTTGAGAGATGGATGAGCGGGGAGCTTTCTTCTCACCTTGGGTTTGGCTGCAGCTTTTGGTTTAGCTGCTGCCTTTGCCTTCTTTGGGTAGCTGCTACAGGAGCTGCAGCAGCTGGGTAGTTAGTTTCAAGGTGCTGTCGTGTATCAGCCATAGCTAACGAGGGTTGTTTTGGTTTGTTGAGAGAGATATTTCGACCTGAGACAAAGGTTTAACTCGAAATGAATACAAATAAAAGGGTCGCTATAGGATTTTATACCACCACGACAGCAAAAAGAGACGAAAAGTGCGGAACTCCTGCTTGTCCCAACGGCTGTGCATTCGGAGGATCAAGGAAACTGGACTGCATTGCATAGGCTGAAGTTCGCTTCGCGTTAACTCAGACCCACAGCTTCAAACGCAGTGATGTTCTCAAGCTCTGCTTTCAAAAAACCAACATATCTGTGATAAGACTGAAGTTTACATATGCAAAAAATAATGGCGTTCTGTTCAACATGTAGCTTCTCAACGCAGTAAATTCCTTATAACATCTATAAAATATAGAAATACTTACACTGGCTATAGAACATAATATATTTCTAAAAAAGACTCGTATTTCTAAAAAAGGACAATAAATGTATTTTAATAAAGCATTAATAAGAAGTTTAGAAATTTTTGAGGTATTTCACGTGGCCACTGTATATCTATGATCCTAAGTCGTAATGTATTAAATGCTGACATCACAGTCAGGTTTCTTGAGCACGACGGATAGTGAAATTATTATGCTGTAATTGGTGCTAAATAAGTACAGGAATTATACCTATAATAATAGTACAGAGGTGTGAGTTTTGTTTACTCAATTCCGAAAGATTTTTAGGTTGTATTTTCGCAGGAAATAGTTTGCTTATCATTTGTATCGTTTTTTGTAATTTCGCCTCGCTGCTAACTTAACATTATCCCTCAACATGTAAAACGCTGGAAATTACTAAATTTTGTAGAATTCTTTTATTACCCCCAGAAATAAAAATGTTGGATTATGCTATAAAGTTGGTGTTGATACAAACTAGGCTTTTTATAAATTCGAAACTGTTTTTTTTGTAGAGATATGACAAGTTTTTAGATACGTCCGTCACATAACATTTTGTATAGAAAAAGCGTGTATTCCTTGAGGCCGCGTTACCGAGCTGTAATGTTTTTACCATAGGAATCCAAATATTTATAAAAGTAATGTTATGCTAGCTTCGACAGCAGTGTTATTGCTAGTTAAATATCGCGGACGGTAAAGTTTTAAGAGACCGCATTTTAATGTGCAATTTTTTGATAAGATACATAAAGCTACCTTTGCTTATTCAGTTCAAAGCAGCATTTCGCGGTATCAATAAATAATTTGCAGAGCATTAAATCAACTAGTTCCGCCATCTTCTTTTCCTGAGCAATGCCACGTTTCTAGTTATCAGTTGATGGTATGAGCTTTTCTCGGAGTTCAGACACAATTGCTCACTTATGGTAACCAATTGTGTGGCTTAAAAAAGCGCCCGTTGGGGGTTAGATTGGGCAGTCGTTTTGGTTTGTTGTGGTTTGTCGTTAAAGCCGTCCGAACTCACCGTAGAGAGTTCTGGCCTTGTCGCTTGAGAGCGATACGACCAACGTCATGGCAGTGACGTCTCCTCGTTGCGTGCTCGGTGGTAAGGTCACAGGCGTCCCTGAATCACAGCCTTCTCAGAAAGTACATTTGAGAATCCACGAGTTCTCCTCGGTAAATGAGCTCCGAGAAAGGTACGCGTTGACTCACAAGCCACGACGAGCTTAAAGCGACGGATGGCAGCCTGTGGTGATAGCCAGGTTGAATGTTATCCACGCAAAACTTTCCTGCTGACGCGTTGCACCGCCGCCCTTTCCAAGACCCTTTACCTCCTTTACGCACGACCCAGCATCATAGATTGAGACTCTTACGGTTGGGTTTATACTCAAAGAGAAGAATGAAAATGAGTGAGTTGTTGAGAATGAAGTCTGGATCGGCTTGCCGCTGGTCTATATGCCAGGAGTGCGGACGTGCCTGAGACCAGTGACGACAGAATGCTTTAGCTTGCATTCTATTGGGTTCTGGCATGAAGAGTTACTGATCCCGTTTACCCCTGGCAGTTGAAAGCATAAGGATTGATATGGGACTAATATGTTCCATAGTCATCTTATAAATATCGCATGCCCTGCCTGCTTGATGCGGAAGCGCCTTTTCCTCGCAGAAGCCAATAAAATCCCTGACGATTGCTTTACCAGATTAGCGCATTCTAGTACTTTCTGCCTTAAGCTGATTTTCGCCTGTTTGTTCCTTTAGTTTAGAGGACTCAAATGCTCTGTATTTAATATGCATGTTCACCGCTAGTTGCATGGCGGCTTTGTGGAATCATTCCGCACATAATTCCACTGAATGGTTTTCGCAACTTATAGGTTCTTGATCAGTTCTAATACGTGTATACGTAACTGAATGCTATTATTTAACCAAACACACAAGAGGTTGCCAGATTAAATTTACTTTTATAAGAATTTAAACTATAAAGTTCGGAAAACATTCCAGTGGAATGTCTGTGGAATGACTTCAACAAGCTCCATGCAATAGGTGAAGCATGCATATAAATAACAGAGCATTTTGAGCTAGCGGCTTAATAACAAGGAATGCAAACAGCCCTAAATCAGCTTAAGGCAGAAAAGTATAGAAGGTAATGGTAAAAATGGAGGGATTTTAGGCTTGGCCATTTGCGAGAAAGCCTGCAGGTCAGCAGGCGGCTGGATATTGATACAGAAAAATATGGAGAAAACAAAATAGCCCATATCAGATCCTATGCTTTCAACTCAGGTAAAACGATCGGGAGTACTCTTCATGCAGAAGGATAGAATGCAAGCTAAGCATTTTTGTCGTTCTGGTTCTCAGGCACGTCCGTCACCTCTGGTATATAGACCACGGCGAGCATCAGAACTTCATCTCACAACTCACTCATTTCATCATTTCTTTTGAGTAAAACCAAACGAAAGTCTCAATATGACTGGTCGTGGTAAAGGAGGAAAGGGTCTTGGAAAGGGGGTGCCAAGCGTCACAGGAAAGTTTTGCGTGATAACATCCAAGGTATCACCAAGCCGCCATCCGTCGTCTCGCTCGTCGTGGTGGAGTCAAGCGTATTTCTGGACTCATTTACGAGGAGACTCGTGGAGTTCTCAAAGTATTTCTTGAGAACGTGATCAGGGACGCTGTGACCTACACGAGCACGCCAAGAGGAAGACCGTCACTGCCATGGACGTTGTCTATGCTCTCAAGCGACAAGGCAGAACTCTTTACGGATTCGGAGGTTAACAAACCAAAACAAACGACTCAATCTAAACCCAACGGCCTTTTTAAAGGCCACCACATTTTACAAAGAGCAAATTGTTGAATCTAGAATTCATACCATAACTGATAACTAAAACGTGATGGAGAGCGAAACATGAATTATTTATTAATGTCCTGCAACTTATTATTGATACCACGAAAGCTACTTTGAACTAATAAGCAAAGTAGCTTATATCCATCATCATAAAATGCACCATTAAAATGGGACTTTAAATCTATCTCCGAATTAGTAGCATAATATCTTTCAAAGCTAGCAAACATTACTTTATAAATATTGATTGTATGTTACAAATTTTCAATGCGCGGTAACAGCCGATCAAGAGATCCAAACGCTTTTTATAAGAATCTGATGATGTTGATAACAACATCGTAAACCTGTCACTAATTATACGAAAAAATACACAGTTTCAAATTTATAAATATGTATTCGCATCACCACGAGTTTGAGCGAAACAGCAATACCACATTTTCATTTTCCGGGGTAAAATAAGAAATTCTAGAAAATATAATAAATTTCCAGTACCGTAAACATGTTAAGATTGGATCAAAGTACGAAGTGATGTGTCTATTAACCAACACAGCATAACACATTGTTACAAACGCATTATATTATGAGCGTTACGATTCATTATAAATACCGCTTTTTGTAGTATACATTTAGAGTCATTATTCAGTACATATTTACACATTACACATACACTCCACAATCTCATGAGCAACTCTAAAACCTAATAGCCCGTGATGAGCATTATTAAATACGATGCATAGAAGTATCATTTCTTTATAGAGTGTATACACGTTAATATATTACCTAGCATGAACTTCAAGTGAGCAGATGGAGTTATTTTAACTGTCAATTTAGCCACCATTAGATTGTGGTTGAACGCAGAGTTGAGAATATATGTGCCATTGTAGCCTTGGCGTTTGAGTGAGCGAGCGATTTGCGGTATAGTTCAGTGGGCAGTGCTGTCAGTTTCTTGGATCTCGATGCACAGCCGTGTGACAAGCAGGCACGGTCCGACTTTTCGTGCTTTTTGCTCGGCTAAGGTGGATCATTTCCTTATACGCACCCTTTTATTTGTATTCATTCGACGGTTAATACCTTGTGTGTTCAGCGGAATATCTCTCTCAAAAAACCACAAACACCTCGTTCGCCATGGCGACACCGAAGCACCCTGAAACTACTCCAGCTGCAGCTCCTGTAGCAGCAACCCAAGAAGGGAAAGGCCAGCAGCTAAAGCCAAAAGCGGCCGCAAAACCCAAGGGTGAGAGAAAAAGCTCCGCTCATCCATCCTCCAACGCGATGGTGATTGAAGCCATCACCAAGTTGAGTGAGAAGGGAGGCTCTTCCCTCCAAGCGATCAAGAAGTACATCGCTGACGTCCACAAAGTTGATGTGGAGAAGCAAGGAACTTTCATCAAGAAAGCTCTGAAGAAGGCAGTTGAGGCTGGAAGCTCACCTCAACCAAGGGGAAAAGGGGAGAGCTGGTTCATTCAATGGTTGCACTGCGTCTCCAAGTCAACACCAAGTATAAAGAATAAGCTCTTGCTGTTGTGAGAAGAGACCGAAAAGACGGTCCAAAGAAGTCCAAGAATAAGCTGGTTCCTTTGGTTATCTCAAGATAGAGCTTATGCAACGTGACAGCCCTTGCCGATCCATAAGAGACTGCCGCAGCCACTCAAAAGCAGCTTCACCACACCCAAGAAAGCCAGGCACAAAAGCCGCTGCTAAGCCAAGGTTCCCAAAAGGCCCCAAGAAAGCAGCAGCTCCAACCCAGCTCCTGCACCCACGCACCAAAACCGGGCTGCAAGAGCTCCAGCTAGCCAAGATCAAAGAAGGCTAAAGCACCAAGACCATGAAAGCCAAGAGCCAGACCAAGCAAAGACTCACAGCTCCCAAAGGAGTGCTCAACGCAAAGGAAACTAAAATTGATTCGGATTCCAAGCAATTTGACCTCACGACAAATTTGAATAACACAATGGGCCATTCTATAAGGAGCCACGCAAAATTCCCAAAAAAAGAAGCTGCATTTTATATTACTCAAACGTAATAATAATGCGAGTTTTAATGGGAGAGACTAACGAATAAAGAACATAAATATTATTCCGAATGTTGAAGTAATATGGAATGTTAATCGCAGACAACATCCCTTATGAAATCATGGACTATTATTTATTTACATTTAGAATAGTCCCAGTTGAGCTTGATATTAGTCAAGCCTATGAATATCCCAGTCTTTCTATCCTAAAACTATTATCACTGACCTGAGCAGCTTCTTTTAACATCTTTTACCTTTGGTTTGTTCAATTTTCAAAATGGCTCATAATAAATTTCATGTGTCAGGAGACTATTCATACCTATCCGCTAACTGTGAAATTTTTAAAGCTCAGTGATCTTGCTCAAATGTAAATTGGACAAGTCTGAAACGCTTCCTTTGGTTCTTTATCGCACGACAAGTTGGAAAAACTGTGTATATTTGTTTTGTCATTATGTGTGTACACAAGGCGCGACGGTCGCTCTGATGAGTGTGCAAAGCGGCAGTTTTTGATGAAATAGGGTGGAGTTAGTTCAGACGTTACATTCTGACGAAAAAGTCTGACATATTTACGTGCATGCATTCACATGCGTGGGTGTTTTTCGGCCCCTCATCTCACAACAGAGGAGCTGCCAGGACTAAAAATCTTCAACTCAGCTTTTCACTCCATAATCCAAATGACTGATGCCCGAGAAAAAACATTTATGAAGATATGAACGTTAATTAGAAAGGCGAGTATTTTCATAGACGTTCCACAATTAGGAAACTTTTCTGCTGTTAACCCTAAATGACTAACAACTGTCACATCATGAACGTTTTGTGCAGTTAAAAATGTGGCGACATAAATAACTTTGTGAAAAGTCATTGTCCAATAACAATACTTTCGTGAAATAGTATTGAATGAGTGATGACAATGAAAATGTGGTATGAGAACTGATAACAATCATTCACAACAAAGCTTTAGTATTTTTGAAGTACAAAAAGCATGCATTATTATGTTGTAGATTTTATTGTTGACGTAGAATAGAAAAATGTTTTGCCTCTAGAATATAGTAAGAAAAGGGCTTTGGCCCTTAAAGAAGCGTTGGGTTGCAAGTTACAGTCAATTTGCAGTTTAGTTTGTTTAGCCTCCGAATCCGTACGAAGAGTTCTTGCGCTCTGTGTTCGCTTTCGGGCATAACAAACTAAAAGTCCATGGCGAGTGGAGCGTCTTCTCTTGGCGTGCTCGGTGTAAGCGTCACAGTACGAACGTCCCTGATCACGTATCTCAAGAATAAGCTTGAGAACTCCCACGAGTACTCCTCGATAAATGAGTCCAAAATATTCGCATTGACTCCACACGCACGAGCGAGGACGACGGCTATGGCGGCTATTCGTGTCTTTGATGTTAATCCCGCAACACTTTCCTGTTCGCTTGGCAACACCCCTATTCCAAGACCTTTCCTCCTTTCCACACCAGTCATAATGAACTTTGGGCTTGGATTTTACTCAAAATAAGAAAATGATCAAATGAGCTGAGTTGTGCGAATTGACAGGTTTGAGGCTTACTCAATAGTGATCTAGAGCATCTATCATATTGGGGGCGCGTACCTCGAGAACCCGGAACGGCGATCATGCTTGCATGAAGGGCTGTAGTATACTGTCGTTGTGCGTACAAAATCATCGCTTGACAAATCTAGGTGGCGGAGATCTGTACCTGATAATCTCAGCTGCGTGTGTATAACGCATGATGTTTTATGTATCAAACATCTTCTTAGTGGTTGGAGTGAGGTTGACGTGATTCGAGGAGTGTTGCGTATTGATCCATAACATACACTCTAGAACATCAAGCTCTCCTAAAAATATTTGTAAGGAGGACTTTAGATAATATATATTGTATGAGACTTGTGCCTGTGTGAATCTCGTCTCCATTATTACCTTTTAACAAAAAGCCAGTGCTCATATTCTATTCTGTGTTTAAAAATTATCAATTTCCATGGCAGGAACAATAGCCCCCAAACCGTCAAAAGAATTACGGGTATATACTTTATTCCTTCTGGGATGCGTTTTTTGGAGTTTACTTGCACAACAACAACCTTTTCAAAAATATTGTTTTATATAAAAACCGGCTGTTCAAACGTATGTTTGATTCACCATCATTTTCTGCGGGACAGATAAGAGAGCTAGATTTGTGAGATATTTGATCATACAAAATGCACCTGCATGATTTTTAGGGTGGTAATCTATTTCATCGATATTTTAGGAATGGGAATAAACTGGAACACCTTCACGGTTATAAAAATTATAAGTTTCTGTATGTACGTTCAGGTGAATAATAATAATATATATAATTGAAAGTGAATTTGCAGCATGAAAGTTTCACATCCAATTTTACACTACGTTTATGTCAGGTGTAACAGCATTATATTCGTATGAATGTTTATATAATTTACAGAAACGTAGGTCCATCATGACAGCTTTAAAACGCTACGTGGAAGTGCATTACTTACGATGAATTTATGTGATAAGACGGTTCATCATTAAAATAACGAGTTTCGTTAATTTTAGTTGAAATTTTAAAATTTTCATCTATAAACTTATACTTATCATCGTTCCTTGGCTATGATATTCTCGCATAAATGAATTATTTGGAATAAATTTTTTATCTCTACTTACATTTTACAAGGTGCATCCGGTGCAGTTTATGAGTATCATGGGTTACCAGATAATGATACGAAATTTATCAAGCGTGGCAGTATACTAACTTTCAATTTATGCATATTCGGAGTTCAATCAAATTTTGACTTATGTAAGCTCTTCGAAATATATGGTGGCCTTTAAAAAGGCCGTTGGTAAAATAATTGATTGAGATCAATTTAGGCAGATTTCTTTTCGGTTTTCTTGGGAGGAGGACAGCTTGGATGTTGGGCAACACACCACCTTGAGCAATGGTCACACCGGACAACAACTTGTTCAACTCTTCATCGTTACGGATGGCGAGTTGGAGATGACGGGGAATGATACGGTCTTCTTGTTGTCACGAGCAGCGTTACCGGCCAACTCGAGAACCTCAGCGGCCAAGTACTCCATAACGGCAGCGAGGTAGACTGGAGCTCCAGCTCCAACTCGCTCAGCGTAATTTCCCTTTCTGAGGAGACGATGGATACGACCCACGGGGAACTGGAGTCCTGCACGGCTGGAACGGGACTTTGCCTTTCCCTTGACTTTTCCTCCTTTACCACGGCCAGACATGATGAGAGTAGGTTTTGAGTAGAGTTTGTAAAAACGAGAGAATGTTCACACTTTGGTGAGTTGAGCTTGAATGATACCAAGTGCATTTGCGAGCTTGTTTATATACGGCAGGATGGTTGGAACTTGAGTTGAAATTTTTCTGAGGGGAGCATGCATGAGCATTTTCTCACAGCCACTCAGAAACAGGTTGAGTTCGGACCTTTTTTCTCGCTCTGCAGCTGTATACATGTATGAACTTTCTTAGCGGGTTCTGCGTTGGGAACTTGTGAACCTTGTTTGATCAAGAGTTTTTCCTTTGTACCACTACTTTTCATTCTAGAGCCACATCCTAACAAGATTCAACTCAACTAACATTTATAACCTGCATTTCCCCCTACATCCTCATTCAAATTTTGTTTGAAGTGTCATCAACCTTTCCTGACCAAACCTGCGAAATGGCTCGTACCAAGCAAACTGCGCGTAAATCTACTGGAGGTAAAGCTCCACGTAAACAACTGGCTACCAAGGCTGCTCGTAAGAGTGCCCCAGCCACCGGAGGAGTCAAGAAGCCCCATCGTTACCGTCCCGGTACCGTTGCCCTCCGAGAAATCCGTCGTTACCAGAAGAGCACTGAGCTCCTCATCCGCAAGCTCCCATTCCAACGTCTTGTTCGTGAAATCGCTCAAGATTTCAAGACCGACTTGCGTTTCCAGAGCTCAGCAGTTATGGCACTCCAAGAAGCTTCTGAAGCTTACTTGGTCGGACTCTTTGAAGACACCAACTTGTGCGCTATTCACGCCAAGCGTGTCACCATCATGCCAAAGGACATCCAATTGGCAAGACGTATCCGTGGAGAACGTGCTTAATTTCGTTCCAACAAAATAGATCTCATACCCAACGGCCTTTTTAAAGGCCACCACAATTTACAAAGAGCATACAATCAGCAGAAATATTTCTGACTCTATGAATACTTCAAGGAGAGCTGATGTTGTTATTTTCAGTATTTTTTTATCAGACTTATGTATTTCCCCCTTTAGTTTCTCACTGAATTATTGAGTTTAGTCTCAATTTATTCATTCGAAATCCACACGGCTTACTTTTTCCCTAGATTTTTGCAGGTGCATGATAAAATTACAATTGAATACTTTTTATAACTTCAATATGTTGATGTAAATTGTGTTGATAGGTGATTAGATACGCTTGTTTTTGTATACATTTTATCCATTTGGAATTGGAATGCGATAATGAGAATATACAGTTTAAATACTTTATTTCTAATGTTGAAATAATGTTTCCAAAGTTGAACATTGTTGGTTGCTACATTTTCTTATGAGAAACTGCATATCGGTCTGGCAATCAAAACGAAGAATGGACTGCTTTTTTCTTATGAATATGTGTTGCTCTGTAGTACATACTATATATGCGTTGTGTGTTGCATGTGAACTGAAAGCTGGATGTGTAGAAGAAATATACTTATGATATACTTCTTCCCTTTTCAACCCAAACTTAGTCCCATATTTCACATTGCCATTTATGCGATAACGTTCTGATTAAAGTTGGCATTTTTCAAGGTGCATTGGTTTTTCCAAACTAAACATCGTATTTATTTATTTGCTAATGAATATTATGACACTTCGATCAAGAAAGAGTATATAAATGCATGATGTTATTGAACTTAATACTAGTTTACATGACGAAACGAATGAATGCTGTTTTTGAGCTTGATTTCCACGTAGAACTGATTACAAGAGTCAGCCAGCTTACTTGGAAACTGCCAGACTGATTGCCTAAGGAATGTGAAATATCTTGTAGTAACAAAACACCAAACATTATACGAATACCTATCTGCAGTTGAAATGCTGTAAAACATTTACGTATGCTTCTGCTATATATTTAGCTTGTATTTATATCACCCTTGGAAAGATTTTACGATCGCCAAAAAACCTGTTTGAGATATTGCAAAAAAGATCAAACGCAAGAAGTTATACAGAGTTTATATTTGCTTTGTTGGTAATGCTGCAGCTACTAATTAGTAGCTCTGTCAAACTTGTGTATGTAAAATATTAAAAATTAATTATGAAGTAATTTCAGATTTTGTTTGAAATAGATACATTTATTGAAAATTGATGAGTAGAGCTTCCAACAAAATCCGTGAAGGAATGTATGTCTTATGAACTTGAAATAAGATGAAAAATTCTAAATGTAAATAAAATATGCAAATACATGCATAATCAAGAGTAGGGAAATAATATAAAGCGTTATGTTTTGAGCAGCAACTATGCTTTTATTTACATTCATTGAACTTTTGACTCCAGAGAATCAGGTTTATTCATGTGATCCAGAATCATCTACGTAACGTAATAATATTTTGAGTTCTTTTTCTATATATTCATCATATAAGTTTATATACTTTTAATTTCCTTATAACGAAATACAATCTTTGACGAAGACTTATTTATTGCAAATATTACAGCTGAATAATGTGCATTATATACCTAAATATACGTATCTTAATTGGAAGTCTGTATTAAATAAAACTGAAAATCAACATCTCAACTGCATCTCTTTCTTTCCACAAACCACTGCCTGATCATGCAACTGTTATCAACAACACAAGCCAAAACCTTATAATCCAAGGTCACCCCATTGTTTGCCGATCCAACGGCAAGCTCGGCAGGTCGTGTAAATCCATTATCATCCTGAGAAAGTCCCACTTTTCCTACAGAAGTTTCTATTATCCCATCATTTTTCGTTATAGATCCATACGCAACAAACATCGTAAAATTGTAGCTGCGAAATGAATTTCCAGCTGCAACCGCACTTCCAACCGGAACATCTACTCTGTTGACCCACCTGTAATTACTGCAATCTGCATCAAGTCCCCCTGGAATGGTCAATACCTCTACGTTTTCCTTAACTTCAAGTAGCTCAGTTCCAAAGCGAATACTGCAGGTTTTCTGGACAGCGTCATACTTTCCTGCGGATACTTCACCATTATTAGATGCTCTACAAACGTTCAAAGCTGGGTCACCGCTTTTCAGAGCCAAACTGTGCATATTTCTTTTGTCCTGGTCAGTAAGTTGCACTGCAGGAATCCAACGATGACGGTGGCATCCTAGAAAAATTAGCATAATCTCAAATTTTAGTAGTTTTATGTAAATAATATATAATTTAAAAACTACCTTTACAATCATAAAGCGCGTTGATTAAATCAGCATCCAAAACGCTCAATCCCGGGGTGAGGTCAACGCCACACCATCCAGATTCAAGAGGAAAGCCACCAAGCTGACAAGAGGTGCATTGATAATGCATCTGGCTTGCATAATCATAAATTCCACTTGCACGAAAATTCTTTTGTGAAAGTTTTCTCGGGAAATTGTCCCCACAATCGGCATAGCTTATGTAATTATCCCGATCTCTTCGTTGGTTCTCATGGCCCAGACATAACGTATGTGCCAACTCATGCACCATTGTTGACACGTTGCGACAATTTTGTCCAAATCTTGCAAATTGGTAGCTTCCATTACCCATGTTGCAAACGGTGGCTACTCCGCATTGGTCATTGTTCACCTCAAGGCTAACAAAATCAACGTCTGATTCCAAAGCTTTCTCAAATCGAATGCATGTCTTTTTATGATATTCATCAAAGGCTTTGTGTATTTCGTAGACGTCACCTAATGTGAGAATACGATTGTATTTGTATAAAACTACACCATCTGGCCATTTTAATTCTATTTTTCTAATATTAGGATAGGCCTGGTTGGATTCCTCGGAACGAGCCTGCTGAATTGGATGTTCTCCGGATATCCAACTATCTGGTGTATCACATTTGTAACAGGAGACGAATTTAGTTGTTATAACAAATACGGTTAATATTTTAAATATTTAGTTTTGGTTTATATGAGCCATTTGTATGACGGCAGCAATGTACAACAAGGTTGATGTTCAAGCAAAGTGAATTATGGAATGGAAGCTACCGTCACTGTTATTTTTATTCACAGATCTTACCAATTTGGTTTTTATTCCATTCATTTACCACATGATTGCAAATGAAAATTCACTTTCGCTACAAGTAAGAATACTTCTTTGATGAATGACAACGATCACTGCATCTGAACACTGGAGTGCTGAGCTCTTTTAGTTAGAAAATACATGAGCCAGATATCTCGAATGATTCGGAATCATTGACAGCTTGACAAGGCTAGTTTAGTTAGTATATATCAATGTTTGTCTCGGTATGCTTTTGACTTTACATGCACGCATGGGTGCAGAATCTTCTATAGCACTATAGAGCGACTAGATGTAAGAAATAGGAGAAAAAATCGGGGAAGGGAGGAAAAAGGAGAGAGAAGGAAGGAAAGCATGCAGCCAAATATTTTAAATTTCATAAAATCATCCACAAAAACATGAAAGTATTAAACAAATTCAGAAAATCATTCTAAAAATGTAGAACATTGCACTAAAAATGTAAATAATCACTCCAAAATGTAAATAATCTCTATAAAAACGTAAAAAATTGCGTCAAAAATGTGACAAATAGCTCTTAAATAACACGAAATTTCTTTCTTTCAAATATTAAAAAATCGACTATTAAAGATTGCTCTCAAAATAAAAATAGGCTTTTTCAAAATGCTTAAAATCACCAAAATAGTTTAAAACCTTACGAATTTTTATCATGGAATCTCATTTGGCCCTGTTCTGCTGTCAAGTTGGTTCAAAATTGTATTTCTTGCGTGTACTACTTGGGTTTTTTCAGAATCTGCCAGCCCTGAAAGTCAGCAGTTATTAAATGATTAAATCTTTTATTAAGTTAATGTAGAGCAGACGTTGGGACCAATCTAAAGTTGGAGAGGTGTGGCAAAATATAGAGATTCGAGATCCTTTGAGACTTTGTGAGTTCATTCAAATAAAGTAGTTGGTTAGGGGTTAACCTTTGAAATATCAATTGGAATAACAGTAAGAAATTAATTTCTAGGTAATTGAAATATAAATATTAATTTGATTTAGGCAGAAAAATCGGAATGGGGGGTCTGGAGAGCCTCGCTTCCAGGTAAGTACAAAGAAAATTTTGACGGAGGAAGTTTTTAGGGTCGGCTAGAGGAACTTTTTCGTCTTGAAGAAGATTCTGCACCCATGCATGCACGAGTCTTACATAAATAGACTTTCAATTTATGCCCTAGTTACAACCTCTCACATTCAAAACTTTTAGAAAAACCTTTACATAATTTACATTTTTATTCTACTAGTGATTTTGCCACAAA
Organism: Orchesella cincta; assembly: GCA_001718145.1. Classification (NCBI taxonomy): domain Eukaryota; kingdom Metazoa; phylum Arthropoda; class Collembola; order Entomobryomorpha; family Orchesellidae; genus Orchesella; species Orchesella cincta. The sequence goes on from LJIJ01001214.1 coordinate 14,762, forward strand.
TTCAAAATAAAACGTTAAATCTAAGCATTTTAAAAACATTTTTGCATGAGCATGCAAAAGTTTCCGTTTTTCGCTCTTTTAGTAAATATGTTTTACAGGGGTTATTTACAAACATTTTCATTCAGGTTATCTATCATAGGTTCTCATCCAAAATCTTGGACGAAAGGCACATTTCTTTAAAGGAAGAATGATAGGATTATAAGCATATTACATATATGAAAGCCTGTTACTAAACTAAAAATATTTATATGTATATACCAGAGTTGGCAAACATTCTCTGAAATTATCTAAATATGCATGATCTATGCACGACCAAATGAAGAAATGAACAATTGTCCACATTGAATTTATAGCTTATGAATTATGGAATAAATGTCGCTGAAGCTGCTTGTTTGTACTCAGGGATCGTCAACATTTGCACTTACTTTCAACTTCTTTCATTTTTCCTACTAATACTAATATATATTACGGGTCTTGATGGAGTAATTGGAACAACACGTAGTCATTAGCTTCGTTTATTGTGTTAATAGTGATAATGTTTTGGTTTAGGACCATTTAAATATTGTTCGTTTATCCTGTTTTATGTATAACTGGAACTGCTAATCACTGACAATAATGGCAGGCTTTGCCACAGTGTTTTCGTGTAGATTTATGCCTTTGATGGTTCTACTAGTGTTTCTAGCCGACCAATTCTGCTTCTCTTATACAAACCCTGATTCTCAAAAAACCTGTGGCGTCTTTTACTCTAAAGATAGCGAAAGAGGAATCAAAATTATGGTTGGTGAGCAATCATTCAATATTCCTGGAGTTCACTGGACATCTCAAAGTTGCAAGAGACTGAGCACAGGTTCACTGAAAATTGAGCCCGGTTGCAGGATGAGAATGTGCAACTCTTCAAATTTGAGTGGAAACTGTGAGTTACTGGATCCAGTCCGCTACTTACGATCAAATTTATCTAACGTTTTTGGAGGCTCGATTGCCTCAATAAGTTGTACATGTAGTAAGGAATGCAGGTGTTCAGATATTTTTATGAAGAAGAAGTCGTGTGCTCGCGCATATTTGGAAGGAGGTTGTAACTCTTGCCATTCAATGTATTTGGAGTTATCCAGTTCAAAGTCTCTCTTCCCAGAAAAACACGTTGGAAAAGTGGAAGCTCTTAGGTTAAGAAAAAGTTGTAATTTAACCTTGTACTCTGAAAGGGGGCATCGGGGAAACATAGAAATTATTCACGATGAAATTATCGAGGTTTGATTGTCATTATTTATTACAGGCAAAATGGTTGTTGTTTTTGGTTTGAATGTATCACTAATTTTGATTTAATTTTTAACTGAAACACAGGACTACAATGGAGTTTTCCGATCCTACGAATGCAAGTGCAACGATTATGAATACGTGGCACAAATTAGGCCGGATAGAGAAGCATCTGGTAAGTAATCAATTGCTCCTGAATGCCCAGGGTAAAAAAACGTTTGGTTTAAATTCGTTTCATTTACCAACGATCCTTTTAATCAGGGCAAAAATGGCGAAAAGCTAAAAAATGCCAGAACTTCTTTTCACTTTGAGCTGTTAAATAGCTATTGTGTTTGCTTGCATTTTATTTTAGCTGCTGCATTCATTGATGTTCCATCAAATGAAGAAGACATTAAGGAATTGTTGAAAAATGAAACAACCGCCATGCACCCAGGAGTATTAGCGGCATTTCATTCATACAGAAACGGGAGAAGCTTAAGGAACGCTTACATTTTAGTTTTAGGGACACCGGGATCTGGACAAGAAAGTGGGGTAAACCCGAATGCTATAACTATCTTGTTTTTACTTTTTTGTAAATGTCGCATCACGCGTTAAAGCGTACGTATATTTAGGATAACTTCCGTTTAATTTTCAAATTGAGTTTTCACCAGTCAAAATTCAAGACTTTATATAGGCTTAATCGGAGTAATCCAAAGTCAACTTTAGTTTATAATAGCGCTTTGCTTACGTCACTTTGTAATCTAGAAAGCGTTCGAAAATAGTCACTAGTTGTGGTCAACTATTTTATCCATGTGGCGCCCGATATGACCCATTACTTCAAATATAATCAACATTACTTTAAAGTTGCTTGGTTTAACAATTTTAAGGTCGATTGTTGTTAACTTGTTTAGTCTTTAAGCATTAATTGACAAACTGTATTATTTGGATAGATTAATCTACTATTTGGTAACCTATATGCGCCGCAAATCCATCGCAATTATTCATCGCGATTCAATATCCAGTAAGAAAATGTTAGTTTTGTGATACACACTAATGAATTGGCATGCGTTTTTTAAAAAAAATCATTATGTTTCCAGTGAATTTCATATTCCTACCCCAGTGGACATGTTTGGAATTGCGAATTCGGAACTCCGGATCATAGACACACCTGGATTAGGAGATACTGTAACACCCAAAAATGATGCAAGAGTTTTAGCAATCCTTGAAGAGTTTCTCTCTACGCACGAAGATCTGAAACACAGAATCCCAAACGTTGTACTCATCTTTCATAGGGTTACCGACAATAATTTTAGTGAAGATAGTTCACAATTTTCCAAAATGTTACGTGGATATGGCTTACTCCTTAACAAAATATCAGACAAATACTACTCCAACATTATATTTGTCTTCTCAGACCTTTGCAACGAAACAGTGTCAAACCAGTTAAATCCAAATGTAAAGCTGAACCAATTCAAAAACGTAATACAGAGTTACGGACTGTTCCCGAGACCAACAATTATGACAGTAGCGGAAAACACAGGGGAAAAATTGCGTCTTCCCATGGTCGATGAGCACTTCAAACTACCAAATGGAGAGTTGTATCCAAAAAATTTGATGAATAAAATGAAACTCGTCGCCAGAAATGGGGAGGATTTGATCGGGCTTGGGGTTCTTCGAAGTGCATTTGAAAACCTCTACTTTGATGATTTCAACTTCAACATAACTATAAGCAGTTACCCTTATGTCAGAAATATGGATTCACGGGCCAGAGAGTATTTACTCCTTCTAAGAAATTTGACCGTGTTCGAGAAAAAAACTCACGCCGAACCCAAGTTAAAGCGGATGTCAAGTTTTACTTATAGCGCCGACTTACCAAACAGAGAAGGTTCGCTGCATAAAATGTAAAAATCATAGCTTCAGAAACTTTTACTAGACCTACAATGTATAATTTACATTGGACTCGCTATTACTTGCTACCAAAACCTTTAAGGCAGCGCAGCAAAACTTGCCCAGCTCTAGCCAATTTGTAAATAAAGAAGCCGCAGTGCATATCAAACAAATAAGAAGCCAATTTTTGATGTGTTGAATGTTACAGTGGTATATCAAAAGTTTAATCCGCCAAGTCTCTCACAGTTAAAAACCCAAAATAACTTGTACGCATTTGAACCATGTTTATGCAATCTGACGTTTCAGATCGTGTTCCAAATTTTCTTTTCTTATCGACGTACTTGCTTAAACTCATATATCTAATACATTTCTCGTACAGCACCAAATACATACGGGCATCGAAAATTTGACGTCCAAAATCTAAATCCAATTTTAGTTTATTTTATGAAATATAATAGCTATTTAGTATAAAACACTTTTACGCGAAATACTGTTTCAAGCCTGAATTTGCACTGAGCCAATTGCAGAATCGGTGTCGTTAGGACCCTAAGAGCGCCTGTTGCCTATGCGGCTTAACTTAGAACTAACGATAACTATTTAGTAATGAGAATGATAAGTACACACGTGTGTTGTATATGTATCAGGTACTTTACTCCACGAGCGCAAGCCAACAACTAAAACTCTCTGACAAGAAGCATGCCTTACATCTACAAAAGTACATGCCTAATAAACCAGGCAAGATATAGTCTACTATCTAGCACATCCCCCTTTTAAGTTAATTACAATTTAACTATAATTAAATACAACAAGATAATATTAAAATATTTATGGTTGATATCGCTGGACTGACGGGAGACTCGGCCAGTATCTGGTTCGTGAGTAGCTACTGCTGCTCGGTCCACGATCTGGATCTTGCTGTTGAATTCTTCTTCTGGCACATGAAAATCTACTTCCATGTCCATGCTCGTTCCTTGCCCAAATGCACGAGTTAGGTGAAAAACTGTTCCTCCTGAACTGACCACGCGGCGTATCCACTAGATAGATCTTGGACTACTCAGCTTCTCGGCTACAGTTCCCAGGTTCTGATGTCTGTCACCCACACTGCATCCCCCTTCTTTGAGCTCTTCCTTTTCCCTCACTCCATGATGACGGTCATAGCTTTCTTTCTGCTTTCCCCGTCTTGATTCTTCCTTTTCTTTGGAGCTGGGCTTGGATCCACAAGAGTTGGCATCAACCTCTGAGGTTCATGGGCAGCGTCCGTTCTGATTCGGCGTCCCATCAACAATCGGCTGGGCTGTACCCATTGCTCAGGGTGTTGCTCTGTATTCCAACAGGGCTTTGAAAGGGTCGGCACTTTTCTTGATAAGTGCTTTCACTATCTTCACTGCTGCTTCCGCAAAGCCATTACTTTGTGGGTATCTTGGACTGGACGTACGATGAATGAACCCGTACTCCTTTGCAAACTGCTGGAACTCGGACTTCTCCAACTCCTTGAATTGAGATCCACAATCGCTCCTTACTTCTTCCGGGATTCCATGTCTCGCAAAGAAGGATTTGCATCTGTTGATGACTAAAGCAGCAGTCATATTACTCAACTCGGTCACCTCCGGGTACCTTGAGTAAAAGTCCATCAACACTAAATACCACTTTCCATCCAGCTTAAAGAGATCCAAGCCAACTTTCTGCCATGGACGCTCTGGGAATTCTGATGGAATTAATGGTTCATGTCTGTCATTTCGTTCTTGAATACAGACTGGACATCTTTTGATGACTTCTTCAATTTGGGCAGAGATTCCGGGCCACCATATAGTTTCGCGTGCTCTTGCTCGGCATTTTACGATCCCCATGTGTCCACTATAAATTCTTCCTAACATTTCTTCTCTCATGCTCGTTGGGATGAGGATTCTGCAGCCCCGCATTACCAATCCATTTTGAACTGTAATTTCTTCTCGGACTGACCAGTATTTGAGACATTCAGATTCAACTTTATTTCTTTCTGGCCAGCCCTTCTTGCTGTAGACTGCCAGTTGCTGAACTGTCGTATCCTGGTTTTGAGCTTGAATTATTTCTGCCAACTTCTCGTCTGTTGCAGGAATGTTAGCCAACACGTACTCGACTTGCTGCTGCTACTTCTCGAACTTGATAAGTATCTCCAGTCTGAGGTAAGGGTGTCTTGATAAAGCGTCCGCTGTGATGAGCTGCTTCCCCTGGGTGTATTCCAAGTCATATGAAAACCTCATGAGCCTCATCCGGAACCTTTGAAGACGTGGACTGAGATCATCAAGCTCCTTTTGGTGCCAAGAATTTGCAATAAATGGCTTATGATCCGTCTCCACTTTTGATGTGCAATCCTGCTGATGAAGTCTTGAATCGTTCACAGGCCCACGTATTCCTCCTTTATTTCCTACTTTCTCTCCGCATTTGATAACGTTCTTGAAGCGTACGCCACTGGCTTCAGATGCCCATCTTCACTCTCTTGAAGTAGCACCGCCCCAGACCGTATGATGACGCGTCCGATGAAACCTTTGTTTTCTCTCTTGGGGTCGTACAAAGCCAGTACTGGAGCACTTGTCAAAAATTCTTTAAGTTTCTGGAATGCAGCCTGTTGTGGAGCTCCCCATACGAATTCTACGTCGTCTCTCAACAGCTGATTTAAGGGTTGCAGCACATCTGACAACCGAGTACAAATCTTCCTACGAAGTGACCATTCCAGTAATTCTCCTGACCTCTGTGACGTTTGTTGAGCCTTCATCTTCGTGATTCCACCTTTTCCGGATCAGGGTAAATGCCATTAGTTCAGGCGGTGTCCAAGGAACGTGACCTCTGGCACCCCAAATTTGCACTTACGTAAACATAACGTAATGCCGTTTTTCAATCGCGTGAGCACTTCTCGGAGTCTCTTATCATGCTCTTCTTGGTAGAGCCTTTGGACCAGGATATCACATGAACAACGACCAGGGATCCCCTTCTAATATTGGCTGATCCTCTTCTGGAAATGTTCCGGTGCTGATGTGATGCCCATAGGTAGACGTTTGAACATGTACCTTCCAAATGGGGTGATGAAAGTCGTATACTTCATTGACTCTTCATCCAGGGTTATTCTTGATTAAAACCCGCAGGTGGCGTCCAGTTTAGAGAAGACTTTGCTTCTCTCCCATCTCATCATTTCATTGTATAAGCGTACTTTACTATATGAGCGACAATGCAACAACTAAAACTCTCTGGCAAGAAGCATGCTTACATCTACAAAAGTACAATGCCTAAAAACTAGGGCAAAATATAGTCTACTGGCTACCACAGATTCGTAATTTATGCATCAAAATCTATTATCCTGCAAATTTTCAGCTAAATTGGCGACATAATGTTAGAGGCTCCACTTCCACTAACTTTAATTTCCTACCACTGTACGTGACTTACTTTCAAAAACTTATTTGCTTTGGATCATTGTGTGGGTTAAGATGAGAGTTAATCCCACCCTAGTGTTTGCATGTTGCAAAGTAAACAATGGGCGTTTTCCAGGACAGCAACCCTTTAAACCAGCCTAATGCACTCTTCGGACGATGGTCTGTCGGCCCAACTTTACTCCAAGCTGCCTTTGCACTGTTTTCCGGATCTTTTTGGAAGTAGATCCAATGAACTCCCAAACAATACGTGTGATAAAGCGGTCAATCCTAGCTGTAGTTTTCCGGGGACATCCCGATCTTGGTTTGCTTGCCACATTTCCAGTTTCCCTGAATCTTATGATGACTCCAGTAACCGTTTTAAGGTTTATTTGAGTGGTCTCGGCGATTTTACTATGCTTCCACCCCTTTTCGAAAAAACTCAAGGTGATGTTCTTTTCATTCACTGATAACTCTTTTGCTTTGCCCATTTGGTACAAAAACTGGAAATAATTGTATACAATGCGACTAAAGTAAAGACACACACTAACTGAACCACAAATTCAGACCAGATCCGAAAATACAAAAGTAAAAGCATAAAAAACGAAAAATGAATTCAAATTTTTTGGACGTCAAATTTTCGATGGCTTGTCAAATTTTTGGCTACGGAAAGAAATGTACTTAAGACAGGTAGGTAGTATGTCATACGAATGTCCATAAAATTTTGTAACATGAGACAGGAAACGTATTTGAAAAATTGTTCAATGTGTACAAGTTGCTTTGGTGTTTAACTGTGAGAGATCTATGGATTTAATCTTTTGATACACCACTGTACTTGTATTTCGTGGTACTTATACATCAGTATGGACGATTGGGTTAAGGAATATTTCTTCGTTTAATAGAGTCTTATGCCTGTAAATATAAATACTTAATTGTGGATGCTGATTCCGTTAGAGCACCTAACTTTTGGTAACCGTTAAAAATTGAGTTGCCCATTCTTCTTATAAAAATGATACCCACTGCGGCGATACATAAGGGGTAGCAAATTTTGCCAAGTTTTCTGCGACTGTAAAGGAAGTCAACACATCAGCACACCGTGGTGCATGACGGTTAACTTTTCTCGAAATTCAATTTTTCAAGGGAATTGGGAATAATTTTTCAAAATCCTCAAAGGTGTCAAGTTATGTATAAACCCTGAGAAAGCAGATAAGACTACCTTCAGATCTCTAAAATGTACCAAGTATGAGCTATCCTTGCAAAGTTCACGCTGTACCAACAGTTTAGTCCTTTCTTGAAAGTATCATTATCATACGGTCTGTAATATCCGAGTCCTGCATGTTCTGTGAACACATGTTATCAAATGAGATGTTAGGGAGTATTTGTTTACTTAATTGTCAAAATACACAAGTGCAAACTCAAACTGTGAAAGGCTTCATATTACCCAAAATGTTTAAGCAAAGTTAAAAACCCTCTATTTTGTTAAGCAAAACACTTTGCTTAAAAATATGTATGAAGTATTACCAATGTACGGACCAATTTCAGGAAACATGAAGGCCTTACAGCTGAAATTAAGTATCTGGTAAATTGAAAGATCTTGAAATTTAAAAATTGTACATTTTGAGTTGTGCAGGCGTATCTACGTTTTAAGAACCGAATACTCACAAAACACTCTTAAGTGATGTTGTTACAGAACTTATAAAAAGGTAATGCAGAAAACTACTAAACGTTGTGTACCGTGTAAGCTTGGATAAACACACAATTGGTGCGCTATAAAGATTCAAAAGTAGTCTTATTGGATTCGCAGGATTTTGAATTCATGGAAACTGAATTTTGACATATAGAGACACGTTGAAAATTTGAATCCGAACGAATTTTGTGAAAAGTGGGCCTTTATGCATCAGTTCGGCAGTAAAAGGCTTTTCAGAGTAACAGCAGTTTTCTTGTACCACCACCGTCCGATTAACCTGAAAATTTGCACACGTAAGTCTTCATTTTGTTCGCATTCTGTTAATCAAAAGTTTTCTTTCAAATTTGACAATTTCTATTAATGAACTTTTTAAATTTCAGAAACAGCAATTTTCTACGATAAGTTATGTAGGTATAAAAAGCGAACATGCTACGTCGGAAGAAAAGCCTCTAAAAATGTTAAATTTAACACTTTTTTATTATTAAGAATGTTTAACATGTTTATACTATATAATATTTGATGCGCTTTAATTTTCAAGGGCTACCCATTCAGTGGGTAAAGGTTAATCGGAAAGGAACAGACAAGAAGAACGAGATAAATATTTTCCGTGTATTTAAGGTTTGTAATATTGTAAAGATTGAAACTTTGCGAAATTTTGTATTTTTTCAAATACAAAATAACAAGTTGGAAGCACCAACATTCCATAAAATATCTAGTTTTGTGATTTCTGCTCTTAGGCTCTGAATTTCGTTTGACTTTAAAGAGCCCTAAAGAAACTATAATAAATACATTCGAGTTATAAAATTTTCCAAAACTAAGATATTTACATGAACCAGTGAACCTTCTCCAATTCAACAATCCGTATAAAACGCTTAGGTCACATTAAGCCCCTTTCAAACCGGGGAATTTCAAGAGTGCGATATTGGATTGATGATCCCAAGCGTTTTCAACGGCAAACGTTTTCGCCGTACAGTGACAAGTTTTTTTCAAAATGGCAATTTCGGGAGCTCGGAATTCTAAATGCTGACATTAATTTGCTAGCCAATACTTGTTCGGATTTTATTGCGAAGGCCCTTGCTCAGTGAAATTTGTTTGGAAATTATAACACTCCAGTTGACCCACAACAATACAGCTAGATTTAAAAATGATTTTTATGACACTTTAAAAGCCTTACCAATGTTCACAAACAATGATGTGGAATCAGAAGAAAAAATGGGATGGCTTTTTAAAAAAATACGGGACTCATTATTTTAAGTCCAATAGGCGGGGCGGAGAAATCCATGTTGCAATTAAAAGTGGAAAACCATGCGACGAAGATTTCAAAGAAGCAGTTTTGGACATGGTAAATTTTGCGGAAGGTATGTCTTTTCTTGTTACTGGTGAAACCAAGGGTTCTAACAAATCCCACTTTAGAAGCAATGCAGAATATTGTTTAAGCTTTTATGGAGGAGACACAGCGGTTTTGTTAAGAAATATTACCAAAATACCCATTGAAGATGCATCATTATTACTGGACAAATGGAAAGAGTCATTGAAAAGACACCCAATGGCAATTTCAATCTTGGGATTGAATACGATAATGGATATTGTTGGGATCTTGGACTGTGTATCCATATTGAAGGCCACGCAGTATCTATCAGACGAGCCTACAACGAGCTCCCGACTGGTATGGAAAAAGGAGATGGATGAAGATGAATTTATATCTTCACTTTTGAGTAGCATACGAACACCAAAAGAGAAAGTTGAAAGTGAAATTAAAAATCCAAGCTGTTTAAAAATAGGAACGAAAATTCTTCTGGCAGACATGAGTGAAAAACCCGTAGAAGTTCTACGGGTTGGTGATATTGTCTTGGACAAGAGTATGAACCCAACCAAGGTTGTCGGCGTGGCCTATGAATTTCTCGTTGACCAGAAATTTTATGGATTTGATAACGAGTCATTTTTCTTTACAAATACCCACTTGTTTGCTGGACCTTCCGGTATAAGCGGTGAAAGCATCCGGTTGTATGCCAAATCTCCAAGAACGCTTTTTCTCAACAACCCGCTAATGAAATACCTAAATGTGAGTGATATGGATGGGGAAGAAAACCTAAGATTATTTCACTTTCATGGTGGTAATTCCCTTTCTGTAAAAAATGTGGCAGTTTATGAAGACCCGCAAGAATATCCACCAGAAACTCCAATTTATTTCATACAAGTGGATAGTCCGACCGGAACTTATATTGGAAATGGGTACGTCTGCAGACACGAAATTCCTCCTGTTGAACTTTGGCCCAATACAATGAGCGTTTTATTCCGTTTGATGGAAACGGAATCGTTTGAAAAAATTTCTCAACTTTCATACAACCTAGAGACTATGTCATTCTTACAAGAGGTCATTAACCGGGTTGCAATCGAAACAGAACGGATTTTAAAGCAGACAAACCGGGAAAACATAGATATAAAAATTCCACACAAAATGATGACTCTGAAGGATGTGGATTTGGATGACTGCATTGGAAAAATATATAGCAATCCCACATTATCTACTGCCGGTGTGGGGTTATATACGAAAGTTGGAAGTCTACTTGCTCCGTATTTGGATGAAATTGAGGGAGGACCCAAAATTGATTCATCCCGAGTGGGGAAATTGCAGCATGATTTGTACAACGTTATTAATCATGAGTTGAGGAAATATGTTTAGATGGCGATAGAGGAAATTCTTCAAAGAATTACTTTTAGCTCATATAGCAAGATAGCAAGTAGGCACTAATTATATTAATGTAAACGTTTATTCTACATAATAACTGCAAATCTCTAACATTATGTAAATTTTTCTCTAGATTATTAAAAAAATTAAAATCGCCTTGCAATATTTAGTTGAAATATTTGCACAAATTGTATGCAATTTGAGGTCGAATAGTGGTACTCGTGACAAGTTAAAATTTTTGGTTGTAAAATGCGTGTAATAAAAATACATTCACATTATTCATGATTGATTTATCTGTTTTCACTCAGCGTTTGGTTGGGATTCCTATCTGTCATATATTGATTTATTACTTGGACTTCGAGAGTGTGAAATTATTCTGCTGTCAATATGCATGTGTCAGTTCAGTACAAAGAATTTTTTATGATCATGCGATAAATTATGCAACATTTTGACAACTGATTCCTCGTCAGTTTATAAAGGTGATTCTGTATGAAATTAACGAAAACGCATTTGTAATAAACTCATACCCAAACTCATAGCTTTGATTCATTGCAATATATATCATGCTCTTTATTCATTAACCCAAATTGTTAAATTAGAATTCTCATATAATTTATCTACAGTGAATTATTTATTATTGACCTCCCCAGCACAATAATCCCAAATGGTACCGTAGCTCGACTCATTTCTGCAAACGAACCCTTTGACTTTTGGTTGATATTTCTCCACATCCGCGCACATCCAAGCGGACTCTTCATCACAATCAAGTGGGATATCAGTGCACTCAAGAAATGTGCAATCTTGACCTCCAACGGCAATTGCTCTTGCGTTGTCCAATAATGGCTTGAAGGGCACTGCTGGAAGTCGGCTAAACGGTTGTGTACCATGAGAATTTCCGCATTGGGCCCAACGCCTTCAAACGCATCGTCCGCTATTTCATCAAGGGATATGTCACAGGTACTCAGTTCAGCTAACTCCAAGCTAGGTAATTGAGAAAATGCTCGACTGCCAATGCGCACAAGGTTTCCTGAACCCAACTGAAACCTCTTTAAATTTGGCAAGGGTCCAAACCCTTCATCAGGAATGGATCTGATATCGTTGTGCTGAATCTGAATGATAGTTGCAGCTTTGAACTTGCTTATCAAATCAAAAAGGTTTCTATCACTGTCACCTTCACCTGTATTCGTTAACAAAGGATTTTCTATGATGGCGAGAATAGTGGTGACATTTGTAGTATCTCCAAAAGCCTCTGGATGGATGTAGGTGAGGTCAAAATTGTAATATATGTTGATTTGATTGAATTTTATTGTCTGGACGGCTCCTGCTGGGATTGTGATCAGGTATGTTATCGCTATTGAGAGCTCCTCAAAAATAAAATCTGGGGGAATGAGAGAACTTATTCCGTCGAAGGTCGCTTTTATGTCCCAAGGCTCCTCATTATCGCTTCCTTGCTCAGTACAGAAGAAACGGAGGTTTGTTTCGTCGCATTCGCAAGGAAGGATGTCTTCTGCGGGAGGACAGGCAGCCCAAGCCCCACCGAGAACGAAAATAACTAGAACAAAATTTGCGTACATTGCAGGGTTATTTAACTACGACTGTTATGACTGGAGAAATATGAACGAGTGAACTTTTTAAGCTCGTGTAGTTCTTTTATATGCAGGAAAAGCATAAAGCAAAAATTATTTATTGTAATCATATGCTCTCATGATAACAAGATTTAAAAGGGAATGACAGTTAAATGATGGAAAACTGGAAAACAGGTAGAATATTATTATATATTAGAGAATAGATCATGTTTGATGTACATGGATATTTCATGTCATGTTCATGTCATATAAAAATACAAATGACAGAAAACTAGGAAGAACTGAATTGTTCAGTTTTGTCAAAAGTTTTATTTTTAAAATAATGCCAGTTAAGCCCTTAGTCAGTGTTTTTAATCAGCTAAATGAGCAAGAAAATGCCATTTATAAACAGATGATGCTATGAACAATTTTATTTCTTGTTGCCCCATTAAATGAACATAAATTTGGTCACATGAAAGAATTTCATACACGTGATACATGACAAGACTTCCAAAATTCCACATGAACAGACAGGAGCTATTCATTAGTATTTATCTTTTGATATTGCATTTGTTGCAAATTATTTATCATTTATTTGATCCAGTTGATGCATAATGTGGTATGAAATGCAGAATCTGATAAGGGTTTGTACTCAATGGCTTTCCAACATTTTAGTGATTGATTTATCTCTCGTCACTCAGTGGTTACTAGGTTGGGGTTTTGACCTGTCACACATAAATAAATTAATTGGGTTTCCAGGTGGTGACACTACCCTGTCATCAATCTACAATTGCTGGAGTGGCATGTAAAATGTAAAAAGTACAATTAAAAACTAAACATGTTTCTTAATACTGGAAGTGAGGTTCCAGAAAATTTTTATATTGTTATGGAAGACAGCGACATATTTTGAGTAGCTATTTCGTTCAAATCTGTATATCGCCAAGATTCCACAATTTCATCCTCGGAAATTTGAAAGGTGCTCAATTCAATTGATTTCAAGCTGGGTCATTGAGTAAATGTGACTTTAGTCAGAACGCACTTAGATTTGGAAAAGGCCCTAATCCTTCGTCAGGTATAGATTTGGTTTCATTTTTCCTAATAACGTGATTTTTACACATGAATTTTATGCACATCATGATACTTAATGAAACTTGCAAAAGCCACTTGAGCACACTTGACCTATTCATTATTATCTGTCATTCAATATCAAAAATCAAAACGGTATACATATGACAATACAATACCAATGATGTGGATCGAAATGGAAAAACATGATATTGCAATCGATAAATTCAATTTTTAGTGATTGATTTATCTGTTGTCACTTAGTGTTTCGCTGGGATTTTAACCTGTCACCTATATACATATATAACTTGGATTTTGTGATTGGGAAATTGCACTGCTGTCAATAACAATCGTTTTGTTCAAAGGTTTACAGCGTAAAAATGTCATGCCACAAATTATGTTATCCTTCACAAAATGATTTCTCTGCAGTTTATCAAGGATATAATAATGCAATACAAAACAGCAAAGCATGTAACATCATCAAATGATTTCAATATTACTTGATAACCATGGGTGTATTTCAATCATGTAAATACGTATGATCTTTATTAATTTGGACAAATCATTAATTTTTTTAAATTCGGAGAATTTGTAAATGATTTTAATTTAATTTCACTTATTTATTGTTGACCTCCCCAGCACAATAATCCCAAATATTACCGTAGCCCGACTCGCTTCTGCAAACGAAACCGTTGACTTTTGGTTGATATTTCTCTACATCTTGACACATCCAGGCAGACACCTCATCACAATCAAGTGGGACATCAGTGCACCAAATCCAGTAGCACTCTTGACCTCCAACGGCAACTCATTTTGCGTTGTCCAATAATGGCTTGAACTGCACTTCTGGAAGTCGGCTAAACGGATTAAATTGCATACGAATTTCAGCATTGGGCCCCACTCCCTCGAAAGCATCGTCCGCGATTTCATCAAGGGATATGTCACAGGAACCCAATTCCGCTGATTCTAAACTGGGGAGTCCTGAGAAAGCTCTACTGCCAATGCGCCATAGGTGTCCCGAGCCCAGCCGAAACGTTCGCAGGTTTGGAAGTGGCCCGAATCCCTCGTCAGGGATGGAGGTGATGGTGTTGTGGTGGATTAAAATGTCTGTTGCATTTTTGAACTTGGAAATTACATCAAAGACGTCTCTCAAACTGTGACCTTCTCCTTCGTTGGTTAATTTGTAGTTGGATATGATGGAGAGGTAAGTAGTGACATTTGTAGTCTCTATAAAAGCGTCTGGGTGGATATACTCCAAGTCGAAGTTATATTCAAAATAGATTTTGTTGAATTTGATGGTCTGCATAGTTCCTGCTGGAACTGTTACCAAATTTGTTCCAGTTATGAGGATATAGTCAAAAATGACGTCGGGAGAAATAAGAGGGGTGATGCGATCAAAGTAGGCCTTGATATCCCACTCATCATCACCTTCGCTTGTGGCACTGCCACAATAGAACTGTAGCCTTTCTTCGTCACATTTGCAAGGAGCGACGTCTACTTCCGGAGGACAAGAAGCTGACCAAGTACCTCCGATAGCGCAGAAAAGCAGGGCGATCTTTAGATACATTCTGTCAAGATAATCTGCAGCAATACTGATTTTGAGAATGAACCAAATGAAAAGACTTGCAGCGATATTTAAGCGCAGTTTGCCGAAGATGTTGGATATTGATTATCAGTTTATGAAGGTTATCAACAACTCATTTTTGAGCTGTCGCATGCTATATTAAATGATTGACTGTTATGGAAAATGCGATACAGTGAATGATTATCAGCTCAAGCGATCACGCGCTCCAAAAATCCAATCTGATAACGATAAAAGAGGTGGAATTTTGCACATGTATTCCAATTTCAAAGATCTATCGAATATCCTTTAGTTTGCATGTGCAAAATTTCAAAATAATTGTTTAACAAATGCATAAGAAATTGGCATCCACTTCAGCTATGGAAGTCGGGTCTATTACTGCTCGTACTGTAAATGTCTCAACCTACCCCAACTATTAGTAGCCTTAATTTACATCAAGTTTTCAATATGATATTTCCCAACAGCGTAAATAGTTAACACAATAAATGGCAGCAACATGAATGGATATGACCTATTCATTATTATCTTTCATTCAATTTGGCAAAATCAATACGATATACACATCATGATCACAATAAAGTGATGTCGATCGAAATAGGGAAAACCTGATATTGCAATCAATAATTTCACTGATTTACGTGATTGGTTTATCTGTTGTCACTCTGTGCTGGGTTGAAATTTTTACCTGTCGTAATTCAAAATATTGTTTCTATTTCAAGATCACTGATAACGATATAAATAAGTTGTGAAACGTAGGGTTAAAAAACACACTGCTGAACATCATTTATGAACGGTTGAATAGTTTAGACTAACGCAATATTATGCATAGCATCCAGTTTGTTTTGTAATAAATTGTGTTATAAAAATATTAAAAAGTAGATTGCAAATGGGAGTTTTAAAAACCCCAAAACCCCAGTATTTGGGGTGACTTGAGAAAATTAAAAAGATACTAATAAATTAGTATACGAATAACTCCTACAAATTATTTTTCTCGATAATAATATAATGTATAATTTGGAAAAACAAAATCAACGAATGTTGGAATACGAGAAGTGAGCTACTGTTTCCACGTTTTGCTAGGTCGCCTTGATTCGATTTCAATAATATCGGTTTTTATTTTCTCCCTTCTGTCTGAATACAAATTTTTTGAGTTTTATGCTATTCTCCAACATCTCGCCTTGATCATAGAAAAATAAAAGAAAGTCTCGAAAATCCCTGCTGTAGGTTTTTATTTCACAGTAATTATCCGACTCATACGTTCAGTGTAGATGAAGACAGGAAATTCACTGTCACAGAAGCGTTTTTAAGTCGACGGTTTTTGGAATAATTTTCTCTCTACAAAGGATTACCCACGATGTTGGAAGGGATTCGCAGGTTATGTGGACATCAACAGTCTTGCATACACTAGTATTCTAACCATATTATAACTCACGGTTGCTAAACTAATCACAGCCACTCACAATTGCAAATCGCGGAATACACGATTGAATAACAACGATTACCAAAGAAAATCCTGTCCCTTGGAAAGGCACTCGATTACTCGTACATCGTAATATCACAGTCGTATTGAATTCCACTGCACTAAATTGACTTTCGAAAATTTCAGGCTGTAAGACTGTAAATGCGCCGGTAATAGACAGTGTTTAAATCCCTTTTCTGATATGTGTCAGGTCACCCTATTAAACCGTGCAATGCAATTTGATTCAACGCTGGTGCAAACCAGAAAAGAGGAAGAGAGGGTGGATAAACGGATTTCCTATATCTGTCTCCTTCTATTGATGATTGGTTTATCTGTTCATTTAAAGCATTGTAATATTTCATCATTATAATCGAAAGAATTATTATTTGTAACTTTCATTCTCCTCAAATCTTTTTTAATAACACTCTGTTGATATGAAAAAAACACAACAGTACTGCTACTCTCAATTCCAGCAGATACGATTGCAATAATCTTGTTTCAAATTCAAAATAAAACGGTACTTTGATTTACTGATGTTTCCTTGAAAAGGCTTACTTAAATATTCGTGTTTTTGTGACATGATAAAAAAATTTAAACTGTTAATGGTAGAGTAAGCTGTATAATCGTTTATAATATGTATATTGTGTTATTATGTAGTCTCCAAAAACAATCCAGCAGGGTATGGTTTAGCCATGAAAAACTGCAGTGTCCTTTTGTGCAACGCACATGTCTTGCACAAATCAGGACTGTGACATCATCCGGATGTTTTGTATATGGCATCGAAATTACAAGGAAATGTGGAGTACCACTATGTAATTTCCACACTCACTCCAACGAACATGTTGTTTAAGAGAATCGAGAGAGAGGCGAGAGTGGCCAATACCTTATGGGCATCTTCGACAGAGTAGGGTAGGGAAAGAGGATACATCTCGAAGCAATCATCATAATCATTCGTCATCTTCGATTTTAATTATGTATAAAATAAACATATTCTTAACTGTTTTTAACAAGACAACAATACGTATCCTATTACCTTGCATGCGGAAACATTATAGCATTCATTTCGGGTTTTTTTTAAAACATTTCCAAAAACGTACAATTTTATGAGTCGTGCAAAGCACAAAACTGCACGCATTCACGTAGTCACAATAACACACCCAGATAGTTACTACACCATTTACAAGACGTGTACGCTGTGATTTCTTCCATGCGGTTTCCGTTATTTTGAAATATTATTACTTTTCTGAAGGGAAATAAAATGTTAGAAACATCGAATTTTTTCCCTTCGCGTCGTAAAGCAAGCAACACATCAAAGTTGAAAAATCTTAAGTCATTATTGATAGTAATAACTTGCTTTTCATTCCTTTGGATTGGAGGCAGTCTTGGAGCTTCCGTTGGCACACAAACACATACAAAGGTATACAAATAAATCAAAACATATTGTTCACATCCTCACATAAACTTTTAATTTTTTTATTATAGAATTTTCAAGATTTTGAATGGCTGCATCTAGATCCGAATTCACTTCCTTTATCATATTGTATTATGGATTCCCGAGCCATTTCAGGATTTGAGGATTTGGTTGAGGTGAAACAAAAGGGCTCTACGCCAATAATATGTGCGTCTTTAATAAAAAATGAGAAGCGCTATGTTTTACAGGGTAACGCTATAACGATTCAAAATATCGGTGTAGTATTTTATCTGTAAAATAGGTAACAGGGGTTGAAAAAACGTTTTTTATAATTTAGGATCAAGATTGAAAAAGACATTTTTATCCTACAAAATTTCAAAATATCCTAAACGAACAGCTATACTTGGTGGGAAAGCTAACATTGACAGAGAAGTACAGAAGGCTTTTGATGAGTGGGCAACCGCTACGGACTTAACATTTTCAAGGAAACCTACAGGCGAAAATGTGGATATAAAAATTAGTTTTGAGAGTGGTTATCACGGACAAAAAGCATTATGCGATGGATCAAATAACAATAGTTTAGCTCATGTAAGAAAAAATGCAAATTTTATGAAGGGGAATTATTATTGTAAATTCGTCACGATTTGATTGTTTATTTTATGTGAATAGGCTTTCTTCCCCAGTTACGGCTCAGAAATACATTTCAATGATGCTATTAGATGGACAATTGGATCTTCTGCTGGAATAAATCTTTTTCAAATTGCTGGTAAGATAAAACAATATTTAGTAAACTACCTGTGATTAAACCCGCTAATGCTAACCCGGAAATTGATTAGTTCACGAAGTTGGGCACTCACTTGGGCTTGGGCACTATAAGAAACTGGATTCAATCATGTATCCATTTGCCAGGGAATATTTACCGGATTTTACATTACACTCGGATGACATTACAGCTATTCAGGTACAATAACTTAATCATTACTGAAATTAATTTCAATGTTTGGGAATTTTTTAGTTTTACAGTAATCTGTAACTCGGAAATCACCTGTTTACAGATTTTATACGGCAGTAAAGACAAGCCAAAGAAGGAAAGGGTTTATCTGCAGCCTTGGAAAACAGTGACATTACAGCATTTTATCAGTCTCTGCATTATCATTGTAGCTGTATTAGCCACAATTATCTATAGGCAACACGTGGAATAAATTTGGAATTCCTACCTTTAAGGAGAAAAAAGGGGAAAAGCTTTCTCCAATTCCTTAATAAAGCTAATGGCAATCAAAAACTTATAGAGTGTCAGGTTATGTAAATAAAAATCTTAGTTAGGCAGCTACCAGAATGAAAATATATGCAAGTTTACATCTAGTAATAAATTCATTATCAATCTGAATTAGCATACATATTATATATATACTCCCTGGAACAGATATTGTACATTTATCCTGTAATGTAAAGTAAATGTGAATTTGTAGTTTTTCTTAAAATTGTAATAATTTTATTGCCTACTGAATAAAATATAGTTGTTGAAGTCCTGCATGTATATTGTTTGAAACGGAAACGAAATGTTATTGGATTGAATTATGAAGGAAGAGGATGTTAAATCCCATACATAAAATGAATGGTTTATACGTCATTTGATTAATATTTACCATCATACTACAACATAATATGTTTTTCAACATGGATTGAGTGGGAGTAGCGAAACGAAAACATTTTGTATCTTGAACTACCTAATGCTTGATATATAATAATATATAGTATATATGAGCATATGAAATAATATTACTTGTTTGCCATTTCATGTACCTAACACTTATATTTCAGCAAACTAATTCCATACATGATCTCATAAGAAGTATATGAATAACTATATGAAGATGAAGTACGTATATTACTGGAAGCTTCATAAAGCACAAAATCCTATCCAATATCTCAAATCGAAAACAGAATGTTGGTTTACCGTTTACATAACACAACAAAAGCACAAGCGGTAAGTTTACCTTTATCAATGTGGTTACCCATACCCAATATTCTGCTAAAACTCCATTTCAATTTCACACCCGTGAACATATCAGAATGTATATGTCACAGAAGACTGAAAAAATTCCTGCAAATTTATTCCACGATAGATTGTACATCAGTCACAATTACATCGAATCTTTCAGAACAATAGAAGCATATGAATGAATTTGCCAAATGGGGATGAGGAATCCAGATAAATTATTTGGAGTATACACTTGTCACAACTTCATTAAATTTTGGAAACCAAAACATTTTCACTGACAGATCTTCTTCAATTTAGAAATATTTCCAACCACTCAAAATATTTTGAATGCCAATCGAACAAGATTCACACAAAAAACATCACCACTTTTACACGACAGTTACAGTAGACTAATTTGATCTTGAGGAAGTGTCTATCTCAAACGCTTTTCTGGACAAGTGTGATTTTTGAGCATTTCCTGCAGTCAAAGATAATTACAGAGACATATATTTATTCTTAGTTTTGACTCGTTTCCTTCATCTTGCATCATGTAATGTGAATTGGTAGCTTTTGTTAATATTGTAAGTGGTTAGTTTACTTATTAAAATACTTTTGTTGGAGTATAGCATGTATTTCTATAAAAAGCATGAGAGGAAGATCATTCCGTGATTTATGTGATTCTACTGCAATTGGATTGGAATATGACCGAAATGCATATTTATAATCCATAAATAAAGTCATTTATACACGCATATAACTACCCTTATGTTCATGATAATTAATACATGCAGTTAAATACAAAAAGAAGCTTGTGGAAGATGCGTATTATCACTTTTCCTGTAGTTGACAGATTATACAACTCGGTGGTATTTGTGGCTTTGTGGTAAGTAGTATGGTCACACTGGTCATATAATGATGGAAGTATTGATAGAATGAGAACATCTTTTTACTGCGGTATAAATGAATGGTAATATGTGATTTACTGTTATTCCAAGGAAATTAACAAGCACCCTTATCATCAAAAGTTACTTTTAATTTTATGCCTTGAATTCACCTCAATTTCTGTGTGCAATTTTCAGAATAATTGAACGATAAACCTGGAGGAAATTGGTATTCCTTCGTCTGTAGAAGCCCACTCTATTAATGCTCCAACAACGAATGTCTCAGACTACCCAAACGATAGCCCTAAATAAAATAAAGTACTATGTGATCGTTTGAAATATTACATTTTGACACATAAGTTTTATGCACATGATGATGATTGCACATGACACATGATAAAACTTACGAAAATGTCATTTGAACGAACATGCTATATTCATAATAATTAAAATTTATTATTGACGAATCAAAATGATATACATATATATTAACATGATATAAATTGATAGACATTGTATTTCCTTCATGCAAATTCATATAGTGCTATTTATTAATTTGGACAAATTGTTTTCACTTGCAAATTTAAACGTCTTCTTAATGCAATTAATACGAGTTAAAAAAATTAACAAAAAAACGTTGAAAGCGAGATCCGTAATTTGTTTTAGGCAATGCAACCATGTATTTGAAAAATATTTATTTTTTATGCAGATAAAATACTTTCATGTGTTTTCGAATTTAAAGGCGACATGGGCCATTTTATTATATGATCCTAGGTACTTCTATAGTTTGATATGGATAGATTTGGTTTGAGTGCTTACAAGTACCCCCAAAAATTGTACCTGAAACAAGTCTATCAACATAATTTATTCAAAACTAAAAACCATTTTTGGTTTTTAAAGCCTAATCCACCATTGAATGTGAGTACCAAATAATACATGTAGGTGAAGCCTCAAGTTTATTGTATAGACGCTTAGCATACTTATATTAAAAACGGCACATTTAAAAAAAATGGTCACCCCAGACTTAAATTGTAATATACCTTGGTAAACAGATACACATAGTAGCTGGCTCAAGTTTTAATGCGATTGGAAACAGGAAAAACATTATGATTCATTAAGTTAGTTTAAAGTCATCATAAATTAGGACTTTTTGTGCCAAGAAATTTAATAAACTCCAATGATTTGGTACAATTCTGCTGCTGACAAGGACAGCACGAACAGACAAACCAAGAACATTGCATTCAACTTCGTAATAAAGTGAAATATATATGTTTACGCGTCCAATGCGCCATATTATTAATACCGTAATATTTCAGGTACTTCTGAGTTCTGTATGTATTGTATATGGGTTTGGATGGAGTTTTGCCTAGAACTCAAAATATGTACCCGAAAAAATTTGTTGAAACAATTTAATTCACATTTATTAACCATTTGGTTTTCTTTTCCAAGCATAATTCAAAATTGAAATGAGAATACTAAATACAGGTGAAGATACAAGCTAAACCCTACTGCACCGTACGCTTCAATCGTCTGGCACATATTAAATCTTGTCCTCGTTTTTATCAAAAAATGGCCAACAGTGATTGAATTAAATATAATAAAACTTGCGTAGTCAGACTTCCATGTGAAGAGGAATTAGAGTTATTTGAGTAAAAAATAGATTGCTGGAATAAAACGCAATTTCGCATGTAAAATCTATACTCACTCTCTATAGCCAAATTTTGCGATTTTTCAAATTTTCACCTGCATAACGTTTTAAGCATGATTTCATATAAATTAGTCTGTGACCTGATGCGTACAAACAGTCAGACGGACAGACAAACTAACAACCTAACAAACGCCTAACTTATTAAATTAAACTCAGTTCCGTGATAAAAATTGATGACATGTGCAAAGTAAACTTAACATAACAAAAAGACTAATTTATTTAGATCTTTAGTCTGAAAAAACAGTCTTGTTTTATAACGGGTACCTTGATTATTTTTCCCAAATCAAATCGAAAACCCCAAAAAATGAATACTGTTTTATTCCACTTCATACCTTTGAACCTGTTTCAAGCCTTAGAACTTTCCAGTCCAAAATTCCCAGCAAAATGCCCAGCCCTTTAGTTCGCCATGCATTTAAGCTTAACGAATTTATCAACAGCCACCTTTACGCCTATCCCTTTTGCGTGAACTGGGATGATAATTTGCAGGAATGGAAGCAACAAAGCAATGGAAAGAAATTAGTTCCGTTTCACATCATCTCATTTTTCGTTTACGGAATATGTATGACAGTCGTAGCAATTTTGTTCATCAACACAGTCTATTTCCCCGGCTCTGTGCCATTCGAACTCGCCATCATTTGTGGGGCTATTCTAATCATTATTCCAGTTTCGATGTTAAATGATTTCTTCATTGTTTGTCACGGTTCGGACTTATTACTGGTGGTCAACTGGATAATTGAAGCGATTGATGATCGTTTTCCAAATACACGCACTAAGCCATGGAGACTTGGAGACCATAAATTATTTGCTAAAGGTAAGTGGAACATCTTTTTAAATATTTTACATACAAGACAACTTTGTTAATTTTGAAAAATTTTCTTGAAAAGAGCTGGCCAAACTACGACGTAGGAATGATGCAGATTTAATTGGTTTCTTTCTTAATTATTTTGTGATATCCAACTACGAAATTTCCGTTATTGCGCCTATTCTACTTGTTTCTCATGACTGGGATTTCATCTACACAATTTTAGTTTTTGTTTCTTCCCAACAAACCCTTGGATGGCCGGACCTAACAACGAGTATAACTGTCAAGGTTTTACGATATGCTATTGTATATATAATTGGGCATTCGCTGTTCCTCACAATTCGTACAGTTGCCATAAATGTCATGTATGTTTTGCTGGGCACTGTGAAAATTCTAAAATACATGTTTAATTACGATATCAGTTCTAAAAAGATACAGGAGTACAGGCAGGTTGCAATCAGTCTAATAATAATTAATAAGCCGTTACAGCTTCTTGCTTGTGGGCTTGTAGGAACGTCATTTACAGGCATTGTGTTTAGTACTACTTTGGCCATTATCGGGGCCAACTTGAATAACATTCCATTGACAGGCGTTGCTATCATTTCCCTAGCAGTATCCATATCTGGAGCAGTTGTCGTTCTGGGGATTGGCTGTGCTTTGTATGAAGTGTGCGAGGAGTTGTTGCAAGCCTGGCGTTATAAAATTGTTGGTAAGAAGAATCTGGGAATATTAAGAGGGAAATTAGGAGTTTCAAACCTCTAGTTTGGGAAGCGGTTCACATTGGTAAACTTGATGATACTATCAAGAGCACATTTTTCATAGTGCGCTTGATTACATGAGCAGCCTGTTACTGACAATAAGGGACCTAATTAATTAGGTAAAATGCTTGTTGGGGACTTTTTTTTAAATAGTAGTTCAAGCTTTAGAAAATAAGAAGAATGTTTTAAATGCTTGAAGTTAAATTTTTGTGTGGTTAATCTATATTATGTCATTACGAAAACTTGCACGTATTTTATTGAATCGGATTGTACTATAAAATGCACTTACAATGTACACGCATACCTATAAGTAATTTATGTTTCATTTAGGCTAGTTTTAAATGCATATCGATAACAAATATATTGCACGAGTTCAAATGTATAACATGAGTTAATATTTAAAAAATGAAAAACATTGTTTATGAGTTGATATAAACGATTTAAAATTAAATAGTATTGTTGAATTAAAATATAAAAATACGAATTTTAAAAACATAGTTAACTTGTTCTGATAATAATACCTAAAGAAAATAGACATTGTTTGAGTAGCCTAATATAATATTATAAAATATAAAAAATGGGTATGAGTTCAAATGCAATATCAAAAATTACAAAACTTTGTTAACGAGTTCAAATCTAACATTTTAAATAAATATTGTTCACGAGCTCTCAACAATTTTTATCATTTATCATTATCATCTTTAATGTCGAATAGAATCATGTTATTTGCTCAAGTCAAATTACAATGCTACCCGTGCCGGTGGAAATCCGCTTTTACGGTAATTTGCGACATATCTGAGAGCGATGGATAAATAAAATTAAATCGGGGCAATGGGAAACTCGACTGGTGTTGGCATTATTAGCAAAAGGTACACCATTGCAATAACGGTTGTTTGAAAATAGTAGTTGTAAAATAGCAAGTTAGTGCTGGATTAATAATTTAAATGAGATATACGAAAATTAGGGCACCAATTTTTCACACCATCATGCTTCAATGTAAACCTTATTGAATTATAATGATTGGATACTTCTGCTGACACCCTGACCAAGTTTGTGCCCGTTATGAGAATGTAGTCAAAAACGACATCGGGAGAAATAAGTGGAGTTACGCGGTCGAAGTAGGCTTTGATGTCCCATTCTGAATTGCCGTCACTTACCGGAACTGGAGTTTTTCTTCGTTGCAAGTGCAAGGAGCAACATCTTCGGCTGGTGGACAAGCTGCCCAAGACCCTCCAATTATACAGACAATTAAAACCAATTTTAAATACATTTTGTAAACTGTTATAACTTGGAAGAGAAGGTTGAGAATGCAGCAGGAGAACAAATTGAATGATATTTATATACTTTGTATTGGGTACAGATTATCTGTAAATTTGTGTGATTATCATCGGACTTTCATGTTGTGTGATTGATGGCAAATTGAGATAGAAAAAATGCTACGCACGCGGACCAAATATTCCATCAATCAAAACTCCAGTTATTTTATATTTGTTACATAACTGCTTTTCTGATAAGACGTGAAATGTTTTAAACGGCTCTTTTTATAATAAAATTTATAATTGCAGTTTTAATGATCAATAGTTATTATTCCTCATAGTTATACTGCAGTTGAATATTAATTATAATTTTTCAATTATGAAAAACTAGTGTTGCCGGCGTTGTATGCAAAACGACAGGTTAATTAATGCTTTTTCTTCAGATAAACACAATGCGTTTCTATGCGCATGCAAAAAGTTTAGAAGAAGTATGTAGTTATACGATGGTCATTTTCGCAAATCAATTCATATCTCCGGAACGGAACGTCGTGGAAGGTTCATTCAAACGCCAAAAGTTACTAGTGGCAGAAAAATTAAAATCAATTTTATATCAATTCCAAATCCAATAATATTTCACTAGCATTCAAAATAGTGGTTTCCAAGGTGGACCCAACAGGGTCACTTAACGATTTCTCTGCACACAAACATGATTTTAAAAAACAAAAAGTTAACTACGCATCCTCACACTTGCAGCTTCCGTTTGCAGTACGATACATGTTGTTTCATGCCGTACTCCGGAACTTATCCTAGCCGATACAAAAAATTTGTCTCATTTACATGTAATCCTATACTTACAGCATGAATCTGCGTATGTTAAACGTAACGAAAAGTCTAATGAACGTGTGCACACAGCATCTTAAACTTTAAAAACGTACATCTTGATTAAAGGTTGTATATTATTAAATTTTGCATAGTGTTTATCTGAAGATTCCATTTTTCGGCTATCTAGTTAAAAATACAACTTGGGTCAAAAATATCAAAGTAAGAAAAAATTCTTGCATTGCATGTGAAGAGTGTGGTGATAAAATTGAATATTAGTTCAACCAAAGAGTCCCACAGAGTCAACACTTAAATGGCCAGTTCAAGTTATAAATATTTGCATTTTATTTTATTGTTTTAATCAACTCAGAATTAAATTTAAAAAATTAGGGTAATTATTCAAACATGATTGTTTGCTGTATTTACTGTTGAGCTACCCAGCACAATAATCCCAAACGTTTATGCAGCCGGAAACCCATTTGCAAACAAATCCTTGAATTTAGTGAGTAATACTTTTTATTCATACAAGCTTACGTGAGATCAATATATCAACGGAATCGCTTACCAAATAAATATCGGATATTATGTATATTTCGAATACCATCATTATCTTTTAACCTGTCACATTTAATGCTTGATTGGGGTTTTGTAGAATGAAAAATCACCAGACTAATTAAATATTATTAATAAATATGTCTCATAAAATGCGTTTCTGTTACCTTTAATATTAAGTGAATATAATACCAACCCTATAAATAAACCTAGAAATAAATACGTTTTGGGTCCATGTTTCAGTACGGAAATTTATTTTTTACTCGGAATAAATTGGAAAAAAATCCGAATAACATAATCTGTCATTGTTCATTTTAATATGCATCATTTATTTGTTGTTGATTTCTGCAGCACAATAATCCCAAACATTACCATAGCCCGACTCACTTCTGCAAACAAATCCCTTGACTTTTGGTCGGTATTTCTGCACATCCTGACACATCCACGCGGACTCCTCATCACAATCAAGTGGGACATCAGTGCACCAAATCCAGTTACAATCTTCACCTCCAACGGAAACAAGCCTGGCGTTATCCAACAGCGGTTTGAAAGGCACTGCAGGAAGTCTGCTGAAAGGGATTGTGCTCCATGCGAATTTCTGCGTTGGGACCAACACCTTCGAAGCATCGTCAGCAAACTCATTCACGGAAATGTCGCAGTACTCAGCTCGGCTGATTCTAAACTGGGGAGTCCTGAGAAAGCCCTGCTTCCAATGCGCCAGAGGTTTCCTGAACCTAAACGGAACGTTTTTAGGTTTGGAAGTGGTCCAAATCCTTCGTCAGGAATGGATGTGATTCGGTTATGATGAATTAAAATTTCGGTGGCATTTTTGAACTTGGCAATCACGTCATAAAGGTCTCGCTCAGTGTGACCTTCTCCTTCATTGGTTAATCTATCATTGGATATGATGGAGAGATAGGTGGTGACGTTGGTAGTCTCTCCAAAAGCATCTGGATGGATAAACTCGAGACGGGAGTTGTATTCAAAATGAATTTTATTGAATTTTACCCTCTGTATAGCTCCTGCTGGAATTGTTACCAGGTTTGATCCAGTTATAAGGATGTCGTCAAAAATTGTATCTGCAGGAACAAGTGTAGCTATCCGGTCAAAGTAGGCTTTGATGTCCCAATCCGGATTTGTTGCGCTGCCACAGTAAAATCGAAGTTTGTCTTCGTCACAGGTACAAGGAGCTGCGTCTTCGACTGATGGACAAGCTGCCCAAGTCCCTCCGAGGACGCTGATAAGAAATACGAACTTTGGGAACATTTTGAGAATTGAGAAAGGTCCGTAACCCACTTTGAGAATGATGGAATGGTAGGGGTTGGCAGCGATATTTAAGCATGGTTGATCGAGAATGCTGGAAATTCTTTATCTTTTTATTGTATCATTCAGTCTGTGGGATTTGTGATTGAATGATTGATTGCGTTTATAGATTGGGAAATTAAGGTGCGATGGGCAATTGATTTGCTCAAAGGGTTTAAATACAAAAGGAAAAAAACTGATATATTTTTTAGATTAGTTAAATAAATGTTAAATGATTCGAGTTTACGTGAAATTAAGTATATCTATATATTTGTAAGCATAAAGTTGACCGTTGTGGGATTTCCACTGCATTTTAAGTTATCACGATGAGGGCTGTCTGATGTCGCCTTATCTTTTGGTTATGCAACGTTAATTAAACCCGAACGAGTACACATGTAACAAATTAAAATAAAAGTTTTTTCTTTACTTGTATTATGCCTTTGTACCATGTAAATGAAAATAAGTTTCTCATGCAGTTTCCAAAATTTTAATAATCCTAAGCCAAATTAACGATGCAATTTTACATTGCACATTTTTTACGCATCTTCAATGCTTGTAACTTTATTAGATCATTCTTGAGAACATAATAATAACAAAATAATATAAATTGTTTCGATAACAAAGAAGTTTAAAATAATATTGTGCTTTAAGGGACCACAGCGTTTGTGTTAACCAGTGTAGCGCATTTGTGTGTCAATTTGTATATTGCATTGAATGAATTTTCAATAAATCTTTTCAACTGATCAATGTTTGATTGATTTGTTTTTATCATCGGATATTCGAACTTTCATAAAATTGTATTCGCTTTGAGTGATTGACTGATTTATAGGTGTTGCCAAATTGGCCAATAATTCAGTTTCAAAATCCCAAAACCTAACAATTTCCACCACTTGAATTTACGCATATATGCCATGCAGCACAGTGTGGAGTTTTGCGTGTCAGCAGTTGTTATTCTGTGACCAAGCTTCCGTTTGAAAATTTTTGTTAGTTTCAACCTTTGAAGCCAACAATATTTCAACATGGTTGGAAGTGACCTAAAAACAAACGCTACATCAACGCCATCATTACCGTGTGCTGTGAAATAAAGGCGGTTTTCGCAAAAGGGGCCGTGGCGCTCAGCAACACGTTTGATTCAAACGTAAAAACTTCATGGACCTTTGCACGTGGAAACACATAGATCCATGGCCCATATATTCCAGCGTTTTACGTTCAGTGATAAGCACATTGCGCGGGAGAGCGAGGAAAGAGAAATGCTAAACAAGTTCATCTTTGCATTGGATCTGACATTACATTTCGTTTCATTCACAAATATTTACATGAGTAACTTTCAAACCATTTCGAACAGCTTTCAAATTACATATCTCAAACGAAAGATTACTTTTGTGCCTAATAGAAAGGACAATAAAAAAAGTATGTAAGCAAAGCCACCAACATTAAGCTGGGGTAACATGAGGACAATTATACTGATGCGCATGAAAGTGATTCGAGGATCACGATTTACTCATTCATTTTTTGTCCAAAATGGACCTGAAATTTTGTGAGTAGATTCCCACCAACCGATTCCCCAGGGGGGGATTTTTGACCGTTTTTCGGTCAAAATTCAATACCGGCTTGATTTTATGAGACAATAGTTCAAACTAAAATTTGCTTTTGCTTGCAGACCACAAAGAGAGTTGCCATGGGAACACCATTTTGAAACAGCTGTAATTTCCGGCAAGCAATTTTGATTTTTGACAAACGGTTCAAAAATCCCCCCTGGGGAATCGGTTGGTGAATCTACTCACAAAATTCATGCGTCATTTGGTCCAAAAATGAATGAGTAAATCGTTGATCCGGTCGAATCACTTTCATGCCCCCCAGTACAATTGTCTCATGTTTACCCAGCTTATTGTTGGTGTGCTTTCTACATACTTTCATGGTCTTTCTATTAGGCAATGTAATCTTTCGTTTTGAGATGTGTAATTTGAAACTGTTCGAAATGGTTTGAAGTTACTCACATATCTTCAATAGAGAGAAGAGTTGACAGTTTCTGTTTTACTTATGGATTAGTTTACACCGAAAAAGTGTTACTACTTACTACATTACTACACCAGCGAATAAAAGCGACACATGTCCTTATTTTAAAAGTATTAGCTTCTCCAAACGAAATCCTGGAAGTCTTCCCCGTGCTTGTGATTTTCCAATTTGTTGTGGTAAATTTTTTATCTTTTAATCTTTACTAATCAATTTCAAACTATTGTTGTTAATCATGAAGTCTATAAAAATCTTTAATTATTAAGCTGTAGAACGTTTGACGTGAGGCTACTGGCAAGCGACTGAAGATGAAAGCACAGTTATCGACCATCTTGCCGTCTTAAAAGCTTAATCTAAAATTATGTCTACGTATTTTACTGCCTTATTTCGACCTTTATCATCTGATTACATATTATGCCCTCATTTTGTTTAACTTGTAGATTAATCCCTGCATCAATGCCATTCATCTTGTGGTCCCTGACGTGATGCCCACTGTCACAGCGGCGCATGTAATTTGTACGAGATGATTCTAGAGATATTCATGTATTCGCATTTCGTGTATTAATATATTATTTTGTAAAAAAATAAATTGTTATAACTGTATTGTCTTAGCCATGATGTATCTCTCGTCCGTTTGATTTTGCATCCATAGAAATACTTCATATTGCACCGTAAACATTCAATACAAAAAACGTACCACCCCCTAATTGACACAAAAACAAACATTGATTACCACAAACAATTGCAACACTGATTCCACAGTTGGATTCCATTGTCTAAAAATCCACAACGGTGGAAGACACCGGCGAATAAGGGGCGGAACAGTATTCAGCATTGTTTTCAACAGCTGCTACTGCTTGCTTTGTTTCAACGTAATTTCAATGCATCGAATTGTTACTTGGGAATGATTCACCCTAATAAAATACCACTAATTCGCGCCAGACAAACAAAAAATCAACGTCATCAATAATTTGTAGTATGATGATCATTGCTTTTTTTATAAAACGTATACTGAGGTCAACAAGACAATACAAGACATACAAGACAAGGTAAGTCAATTAACTACTACAAAATTAATTAATAACTTTATTTATTTAAATTTTGTTTCTGTAATTTCATATTGAAAAGAATTATACTAAATTTATTGTCAACCAAATGCTTTTTTAAATATTTTTACTAAACTAATTTCAGTGAAATATTTATTAATTGTTGACTTTTCCAGCACAATAATCCCAAATGTTAGCGTAGTCAGATCTGCAAACAAATCCTGTAACTTTTGGTTGATATTTCTCGACATCCTCACACATCCACGCGGCTTGCTCATCACAATCAAATGGGATATCATTGCACCAAATCCAGTTGCAATTTTCACCACCAACAACGAGTCCACTTCCGTTGTCTAGCAGCTGCTTGAAAGGAACTTCGGGAAGTCTGCTGAACGGATTCCTGTCCAGCTCAATAACTGCGTTAGGCCCAACCCCCTCGAAAGCATCGTCTGCTATGTCTTCCAGGACAATGTCACAAGAGCCCAATTCAGCAAACTCTAAACTGGGTAGCTGAGAGAACGCTCTGCTTCCAACGCGAAGAATGACACCTGAGCCCAATCTAAACCTACGTAAGTTGGGTAACGGTCCAAAACCTTCATCAGGAATGGATTTAATTCTGTTGTGATGGATTGAAATTTCCACGGCAGCTTTGAACTTGCTGATGACATCATAAAGGTCCCTTTCTGTGTGACCTTCTCCTTCATTTGTTAAATAACTATTTTCTGATATTGAAAGATTAGTGGTGACGTTTGTGGTCTCTCCAAAAGCATCTGGATGGATGTAGGTGAGCTTTTGGTTGTGCTCGATAGTAATTGTATTGAATTTAACAGTTTTGATAGCGTCCGCTGGAATGGTTACTAGATTTGTTGAAGTTATGAGGATGTCACCGAAACAAATCTGAAGGGATGAGTGGAGAAATTCGATCAAAGTAGGCCTTAATGTCCCACTCTGGGCCATCGCTTGTGCGACTGCCACAGTAGAAACGGAGGCTTCCCTCGTCGCATGAGCAAGGAGAATATCTACGGCAGGTGGACAAGATGCTGCCCAAGTCCCACCGAGAGCACAGATAATTAAAACAAATTTGAGATGCATTTTTGCAAAGTGACAAAGTAGCAAAGGTTGGATTGGCAATGCAGGAATGGCCAAGGTGGGATGGATATTTGTGTGAGTATTCTTATCAATTTATCACAATCATTATGTATGGTTTGGTTGAATTGTCACATTGATTGATTGATTAGAGGTTTGGAAATTATGCAATAGATCAGTTCAAAGGTGCATGAGGATAATACCCCTGATCTGATGATGATGAGATCAGTTATGTAATATCGTAACCGATTTTGTATTATAATAAGTTATTATCAACTTGTTGTTTACCAAAAAAATATTGAAACTTTATCTAGGGAAGCAGGAAAACAGAGCGTCAATTGAAAGCAGTTGGAAAAAAAGGTTCCATTTCAAAACTTTAGTTTATTATAGTATGTATTTTTATTCATTTAACTTTTAATTGTGAAAAATAAACCAAAAAAGAAAATGGAAGGTTTTTAGCAATCTTGTCATACATTTTTATAACTGTCATAGTGATTGATGGATTGACAGTTTATGGAGATTGGGGAATTAATGCAGAGTGAATTTCATATACTTTGAAATAGTATTCCAGTGAAAAATATGACTTTGAGATCCGCTCCCTCGCATACAATGTTATGTATAACAATTGCCCCAAATCTTTTAAACACCAGTGCAATCGACCTAGTAAACACAAGAAACTCAACTCATGAAGTTACCAGGCTCAATAAATGCGTCGACAAATTCCAATACACCGTCACCTCAAAGTGGACAAGGATTCCGACTGAAACTAGACTACTAAAACCTCTTTTTAAGTTTAAAAATAAGCTCAAACAGGAATTTATAGAATCAAGAAATAATTTAACTAATGATAATTTTGGTTATCTTTCATGCATTGATAATGTAATAGCGAACATTAATCTTCTTTTTAAAATTTGATTGTATTAACTTACTATTGTAATGAATTTGTACATTGCATGAATGCTGTTACATCCTATCAGCGTAATAACCTAGGTCTATGCCTGATAATAATACTCATTTCAATGGTGCACGTGAAACCAAATTTTGTATGTAAAATCATGAGATAACTTGTTGAATTGCATAATATTGTTCAGGTAAATCTTTCATGATTTTGTACTGATTTATAATTATGCAATAAATAATATGGGAGAAAAACTACAATAAATTTAAAAATATTATTTACTACTTTAGATAAATCAACAACATATCTACATGAAAATAACAGGTTTAAAAGAAACTAATTTTTATTGTTGACTTCTCCATCACAATACTCCCAAATGTCTTTGTAGCCTGTTTGTCTTTTGCAAGCAAATGCTTTCACCTTGGGTCGATATTTTTCCACATCATAACACATCCAAGCAGATTGCTCATCACAATCCAATTCGATATCAATGCACCAAACCCCAAGGCAATATTGACCTCCAATTGCTACCAGCTTCGCATTATCCAACAGCTGCCTGAAAGGAACCTCTGGTAGTCGGCTTATTTCGGAATTGAATTCCATTCGAATCTCAGCATTGGGTCCAACTCCCTCAAAAGCGTCAGCAGCAATTTCATCAATGGAAAGATGACAGTTGCTAAGTTCAGCTAATTCTAACTTCGGCATCTGGGAGAATGCTCTACTTCCAATGTGTTTAAGATCATCATAGTCCAATGCGAACGTCCTTAGATTTTTAAGTGGTCCGAATCCTTCGTCAGGAATTGATCTGATTCCGTTGTGATTAATTACAACCGTCGTGACAGCCTTGAATTTGGAAACAACGTCATAAAGTTCTCGCTCATTGTGACCTTGACCCGCATTAGTTAATGAGGGATTACTTCTAATCCAGAGAACAGTGGTAACACTTGTGGTTTCTCCGAAAGCATTTGGATGGATGTACTCTAGGAATGAGTTCCATGTAATAGTGATTCTATTGAATTTGAGCGCTTGGACAGATCCCGATGGAAGTTTTGTCAGGTTTGTTTCAGTTATAACGAGTTCGGCAAAAAGAAAATCAGCAGGGACGAGTGTAGCTATGCGGTCAAAATAGGCTTTGATGTCCCAATCCGGATTTGTATCGATGCCACAATAATATCGTAGATACTCTTCGTCGCAAGTACATGGAGCTGCGTCTTCAACAGATGGACAAGCTGCCCAAGCCCCTCCGACAACGCTGAAAATGAGGGCAAACTGTACGTACATATTTGAAACCCAGTTTGAGAATGATGAAATGGTAAAACTTGACATCGGTATTTAAGCACAAATTTTTCAGTATGCTGGATATAATTTAGTTGATAATATATTATTTTGTCTATCATATTTTTGAATTGTCACATTAAATGATTGATCGCGTAATGTGTGGGAAATACGCAGTGAATTTTAATATGCAATTGGCTTATGGGAGCACGTGGAGGAAAACTTATATCAATTTCTAAGAGCTTCCTTCAATTCCATCATGTTATCAAGGTAACATTCTTATTTACAGATTTGACTATATTAATATTAATTACTTACACGGAATTAAAAATTATTGTTACTTGGTCATCGCTAAACAAAAGGCTGACAATGCGTTACAACATTAATATTTACAGTATTTAATATAAAAGTTAAAGGTTACAGACGTGCCAGAAATGATAAGCCTTATCTGATAAGCCTATTAATAATAAAAATGTAATGTATTTCGTCATGAGATGTAAACTGTGTACATTTAATACTGTGTAAAAACAGACTGATTTTTCCTCAAATATGTCTTGTATTTTTCACTTTCAAAAGTAATGCATTTTTTCATGCTTTCCTAATTTATAATTACTTCTGATTTAAAAACCATTTCCTTAACCAAGTGGATGTATTAACTTGCCATGGCAGAATCTTTCCACAACATTAGTTATTTTGGCTAAGATTGCAATTCCAATGCACAAGAAATTATTTCATGTGAACTTCAATTAAATTCCACTTCAAAAAATACTAAACTGCGGCAACTGATATCACGATCATGGCTTTGCGTGCACATTATAACGCCTATATAATATGCACTGCACTTTATCGGTTTTCTATTTTCAATATCATCTTGACAATTTATTTATATCGATTTAATATTAAAAAAGAAGTAACGTCTGTACTTAGTGGAATTTTGAAATGGATTATGTTTAGTA
This sequence comes from Orchesella cincta, assembly GCA_001718145.1. NCBI lineage: Eukaryota > Metazoa > Arthropoda > Collembola > Entomobryomorpha > Orchesellidae > Orchesella > Orchesella cincta. Next base: position 50,050 of record LJIJ01001214.1, read on the forward strand.
TGTATTTTGATTGTAAAGTGGAATCTGCCATGAGCTAATCAATAGGTAAATGATTGCACAATGGGAGTTCATGAGTTTAAAGTTCATTCTGATGAAAAAGAATTTAGCTGAAAGTTTGAGAACAAATGAAAGTTTAAATGGTTGGAAAGAAAAGAAAGTTTTTTTCGGAAGAGGAGAAAGTTAATAGAATCTTTAGGAAGATGGAAAAGTTAACTGAACGGAAAGTTAGAACAAATGCACTATTTGAGAAACTGAACTTAATTATGATTTTTAAAAATTATAATTGTAAATAAATTTGCAATGGTGATATTGAGATAAAGAAATGATGCAACTTGAGTGATATTTAAGTATGGTTTATTTTCTCTATTTGCATACCACCCTTCTATGGAATTTTTGAGCGGTCATTTGATGAGTTGTCAGAATATGGAGATTGGAAAACTAGTGCACAGTCAATATTTTATATAATTGATAATCGTTACAATGAGAACTCAAATTTCTTATGTACTGTCGGGTTCCTTTGAGCCTCTTCACTCTTATATAAATCCTAGGGCCTAAGCATCGCACTCCTGATATATATATAACAGGATCATCAGCTGCTGTTTGTTTTGGTTTGTGCAGTAGCTGATGATCCTGTTATATATATATCAGGAGTGCGATGCTTAGGCCCTAGGATTTATATAAGCGTGAAGAGGCTCAAAGGAACCCGACAGTAATTATTGAATAGATTACGTAGCATGGTGAAAGTTTGTAGTTTTATGGATAACCATATAAAGTCGAAAATATTTCTTACATTCGTATCTGTATATTACAATTTATTTATGGTAATTTTTTTTGCATTATATACAAAGTCGTATATACATACAAATAAGTACTTATTGGATGTAATTGTCACATCAATCATTATTCTTTATCAGTAGATGATTAGAAATTTTAACCTGTAACATACAAGGACTTCAGACACGGAGATTAAAAAGTTTGTCAGACTAGTTGTGTAACCCAAAAAGTTTTACAGTTCCAAAAAACGCATGTATTTATGAAGGTTTTTGAAAAATTTAAATGCAAATAGTACTCTTTGATCTGTATGATAATTATTGTTAGGTACGTTGATATACATGTAAAGATGGTGGCAAGTGTCAAATGGAATGCGCGTGAGTTGCAACTGCAATCTCATTCACGCGCATTCATTTGACACTTGCACCATCTTTACATGTATATCATACGTTCCTAACATTATTGACACTCACACTGCAATGTACATAAAAATGATACTTTCCACAGAATGTCTTAAATATTTATTTATTTTATTTTAAAAAATGTGTTCTAAAATGGATAACAAACCATTGAAATAAGTTGACTTAGATACGATTTACTGACGTATTGTTAGTTTGTCCAGCACAATAATCCCAAATGTTTTCTAATTCCCCTTTGCAGAAAAATCCTTTAACTCTTGGTTCGTATTTCTCCACATCTTGACACAACCAGGCAGATTCCTCATCACAATCTAGCAAAATATTTCTGCAGGCAAAAAAGCAATCGACACCTCCAATACCAACTTTTCCATTATCCAGCAAAGTTTTGAAGGGTACTTCTGGAAGTCTGGTAAAAGGGTTGTGCTCCATCAGAATTTCAGCATTGGGTACTAATCCCTCAAAAGCATCGTCAGCAATTTTAGTAAGGGAAATGTTGCACGAGTTTAAATTAGCTGACTCCAAGTTGGAAAGTCCTGAGAAGGCCCGACTACCTAAACGGTCAAGGTTTAACGGGCACAATCGGAACCTCCGTAGGTTAGGAAGTGGTCCAAATCCTTCATCGGGAATAGATGTAATTATGTTGTGAAAGATTAGGATGTCAGTGGCAGATGTGAACTTAGAGATGACGTCAAAAGGTCGTGTTCAGTGTGCCCTTCTCCAGCATTGGCTAATTTTATGTTGGATATGATGGAGAGATAAGTGGTGACATACGCAGTCTCTCCAAAAGCGTCTGGATGTACTCAAGCTGGTAGTTAAATTCAATGTTGATTTTATTGAATTTTACCTTTTGAATAGCTCCTGCTGGAATTGTTACCAGGTTTGTTGCGGTTATGAGAATGTCGTCAAAAATGACATTTTCTGGAACGAGAGTAGCTATGCGGTCGAAATAGGCCTTGATGTCCCACTCCTCGGGTCCTTCACTTGTCCTCTCGCTACAGTCAAACTTGAGGGTTGCTTCGTCGCAAGTGCAAGGAGCAGCGTCTTCTGGGGATGGACAAATCGCCCAAGTTCCGCTTAGGACGGTCACAATCAATAGGAGTTTAATGTGCATTTTGGAAAGTGTTGGAGCTGCAGCTGATTTGAGAATGTTGTGAAATGTAAATTTGGGCGACATTTATACTGAATGTGGTTTATCTTGTTATCATTCAATCTGAGTAATATCTGCCCATCACACAGTCACACGGAATGATTATTACGCAAAGAGTTTGGGGAATTACGGTGCAGTGGATATTAGTCTGTTCACAGCATCACACGGGTCAAAACATCTTATCTGTTTGCTTTTGACTTTTATACATTGCTCAATTACAAATGATTATTGCATGTTGATGATGAAACCGTTTTTATAAATTGCACTGGTTATGGTACGTTTTCAAGTTTAATATTTTCTGCCTGGGGCTAAATGTATATATAATTGATACTGGAAAAATTTTAAAATTCAAACTGGGATCAAATTATAATAAAGCTCAAAATAGTGACGCAA
>LJIJ01001215.1:0-52744 GCA_001718145.1 Orchesella cincta
TACTTTTGCACACACCCGAGCCGAAAACGTGAATGGAACATTATTTGATTTTGTTGCCCGAGACTTCGTTCGTGAAGTCGCTACATGTTCGCGTAAAAGAACCAATAGCTGAGTGGGTACTTTAAATGCTGTTGCATGAGATAGTTAGGAAGTCCGCTTCGAAGATGCGACAATACGAAATAATTGGCTGCAAATGCAACATATAAAACGCCTAATTATATGCCCAGTGTTTGACTGAGATGATATAGATACGTCTTTACATCTAAACGTTCTAAAGCCAGCGGTTAAAGGGATGAAAATTTCCACTCACATAATAAGTGTTTAATTGTACTGTTGATGATGAGATTGAGATATTTAAAGATTAACAAATGAATGGAAGAATACTCTTCCAAGAGCAATCAACAAGATCAATAGTCATCATAATGAATGTCGACAACTTTATCGTCTCGGTGTCAGCCAGCCCGGCCACAATTTAATATTAAGCCAAGCAGTCTTTTAATGAGTATATAGGATTCGATCATATATTGATATAGTTTTAGAAAATAATAATAGGTAACTGTTTTATTTACTCATAGGTATACACACATAGTATTAACTAACTACGACACGAAGATCTCCGTATGAATTACGTGTTATTACTCCATAAAAACAAAACTACGTCGCTACCGATAGAGGAAAACAGTAATTTACTGCGATATATAGTAACAATAACGGTGGCCATTAAATATACATCAGCGTGATCAGCGTTATACCACAAACAGTTTCATTTCGTAAACAATAATAATATTATAGGTTGAGGTGTACCTACACCTATAGGCACCAATACAGTGCGTATGCAACTCTTAAACAAGTCATCGAATGCACAATCACTGATTACAGATAAACAGGTAATTTTCACGAACGAAAGTCAAAGTCAAAAAGTTGCACCAGCATGATGCAGTCTATCGAGAAGCACGCAACGCAACATGACTCTTAATTTTAATATTATGTGTATGCCGACAAAATGGTCAACAACATGCAACTTTATGAAGTCAAGTGTGGATGCAGATGCGCTTTCGCATTCGCATCTCTTACTCATAAAAGCAAGCCGAGAAAAAAAGATGGCCTGATGAACCACATTAGTATTTTCTTTTATAATCCTAGAACATAATATGAAACTTGTTACAACAAGACATGTGGGAAGCATCCAGGCCATCTTTTTTTCTCGGCCCTTGCTTTTAGAGTAAAAGATGCGATGCGAAAGCGCATCTGCATCCACACTTGACTTCATAAAGTTGCATGTTGTTGACCATTTTGTCGGCATACACATAATATTAAAATTAAGAGTCATGTTGCGTTGCGTGCTTCTCGATAGACTGCATCATGCTGGTGACTTTTTGACTTTCGTTCGTGAAAATTACCTGTTTATCTGTAATCAGTGATTGTGCATTCGATGACTTGTTTAAGAGTTGCATACGCACTGTATTGGGTGCCTATAGGTGTAGGTACACCTCAACCTATAATATTATTATTGTTTACGAAATGAAACTGTTTGTGGGTATAACGCTGATCACGCTGATGTATATTTAATGACCACCGTTATTGTTACTATATATCGCAGTAAATTACTGTTTTCCCTCTATCGGTAGCGACGTAGTTTAGTTTTTATGGAGTAATAACACGTAATTCATACGGAGATCTTCGTGTCGTAGTTAGTTAATAACTATGTGTGTATACCTATGAGTAAATAAACAGTTACCTATGATTATTTTCTAAAACTATATCAATATATGATCGCAATCCTATATACTCATTAAAAAGACTGGCTTGGCTTTAATATTAAATTGTGGCCCGGCTGGCTGACACCGAGACGATAAAGGTTGTCGACATTCATTAGATGACTATTGATCTTGTTGATTGCTCTTGGAAAAGTATTCTTCCATTCATTTGTTACATCTTTAAATATCTCAATCTCATGTACAATTAAACAGCTTATTATGTGAGTGGAAATTTTCTCCCTTTAACCGCTGGCTTTAGAACGTTTGGATGTAAAGACGTATCTATATCATCTCAGTCAAAACACTGGGCATATAATTATGCGTTTTTATATGTTGCATTTGCAGCCAATTATTTCGTAATTGTCGCATTCTTCGAAGCAGACTTCCTACTATCTCATGCAACAGCATTTAAAGTACCCAACTCACGCTATTTTGGTTCTTTTACGCGAACATGTGCAGACTTCACGAACGAAGTCTCGGGCAACAAAATCAATAATGTTCCATTCACTTTTCGGTCGGGTGTGTGCAAAAGTATGTCTCATATAGCTATTTTCATACACTGTTTACCAAACGGAAAATTTCACCTATTTTCCATATGAATACTCTTGTTTCCAGCATTTCTCAACTTCAACATGTACATTACACGTGTTTACTACGTTGCAGTAGATATAACATGTAACATTAGCTCGTTAAAACATAATGTAAATTAACTAATGATTAGTAACTTACTTGATTTGCTGTCGACCTTTCTTTAGCTTACTTTATCTCATTTTAACCATCAAGACGCATATTTTAAACTGTGACTAACTCCCATTCCTAAATTTTCTTGATGATGGAAGAAGCTTTGGAGTCTGGATTTGTTTCCCTCAATCAGAGTCCTTTGGATAACCCAGTGGTAAAAATATTTCCTTGATTTTGACTCTAGTTCTGAAGTAGTTGTAATAAACAAATTTGGGCATAATTATTAAAGTTGCTTCATTACAATTAAAAAATCAGGTACTTGATGCCGTTTTTAAACACCTTCCGTTGAGCTCCCTTTGTAGCTGCAGAATGGTTAATAGGTTATGGAACTCTGCTGCTACAACTGCCATCAGAAAATCATTAAATACGCGACTCCTTCTGTGTGCAGACACAAAATGTGCAACACTGCTGCAAGCATTTACCACCGTTTTCAGTAGCAGCCCCACAATTCCTTACACAAGAGCCATACTCATACTGGACCATTTGCCAACAATGAAATCTGATAATTTGCACAAAACAGAGTACAAAGAAGGGGAAATGGAGTTGCTGCTTCAACTTTCAGAATTATTTTCTGACCATTTCAAAACCCGACCACCTAGAGATTCAAACGGGGGCATCAGAGATTCCTCTTCATCGAGAGAGGAAAATGGAGAAATTGTAAAATTAGCTTGTGATACGTTCTCTCACTTTATAGAGAATCTCATTATAAACCTAACTCTTCATCAGGACAGCCCACAAAACATAGAGTTCTGGCTTTCCCACATTTACTTTCCAAACCTTACTGAACTTAACTTTCATATCACTCGTACAAGTCCTGAAAATATTTCTCAGGGATCTCTTCGCGAGACATTTAAATCCTTGCCAAACTTACGAAATTTGGGTATACGGAAGCTGACCAAAAAGGGCGATCAACTTTTTAATGCCATTATACTAGCCCTTACTAGCAAACCTCATATTGGTCGCTTAAAAAGTCTTGCAATTGAAACATTCACTGATGATAAATTTCACCTGGAAACTCTGCTACAAACAAACTTTTTCTTGGAGAAATTGAGTATGATTTATCTAGGTGGGGAAGTGCGTTTCATTGAAAAAATAGAGCTGGTCAAAGAGTTTCTCAAAAAGTGTTCAGCCACCCTTCAGCATTTATACACACATTTACCACTTTTCTCAAGCGACCAAAGAAACTTTCCTAGGCTCCCATACTTGAGGACCTTGAAAATTGAAAAGGTGTACCGAGAGTTTTCATTCAGCCAGTCTCAACTTTTTGGCTTCAACTTTACGTACTATTTTCCAAATATTGAGAAAATCATTTTCAAAGATTACGATCTCTGGAAAAACATGCAGCTCAAGACTTTCCCTTTACAGGAAGTAATTCCTTGCAAAGAAATTCAAGATATTTCACTGCCAGATTTGTGTTTCGATGCACCGCTAATGGAAAGATATTTTATGAAGTTTCCCAACCTACGAAAGCTTTCAATAATCGTTTCATACGTAAACAGATATCAGAGAAAGTGCTCGTTTTGCATGGTTTACGCCTTTCTGCCACTTTTAGAAGAGTTGAATATAGCGTTTTTTGGTAAGTAAGGTAAAATTATCACAAAAAAATCAAAATCAGACAGGGAATTTAAATATTTGCTAATTTAAAAAAAAATATCTAGAAATGGACCTCCCTGTTTATGACCACATACTTACAGGAATATCTAGTGAAAAACACAAAGAACTCCTTGATGAAGGCAGAGAACCAGAAGAAAGAGACAGAGAATTGGCGATTGTTATGCTCAAGCGTAAGTAATAATGTGTAGTAAAAGTGTTCTGCAATAATGCTTTAAACTCACTTTTACATTTTTGGTGAATTTACAGATTTAAAGAATCTCAAAATTACGTATCTACAAGGAAAGAAAGTTCTCGGAATTACAGATATTTCTGTATCCTTTGCATTTTTAAAAATGCAATCTTTACGGAACTTGATAATTGGAGCTAGTCTTGTAAGTTTTTATTACACTTTCAATACCTTTTTTTTGTGCCTGACAGCCAAAAAAATACTGAAACTAATTCCTTGCTACAGATTTCCAACAAAGGAATTACTAAAATGGGTGAAAAATTTGATGTGACAATCCTAAATGGTGCTGAAAAGCAATCAATGCAGGATATTCTTAGTCCTGGACCCGTTGTACCTGAAAGTAGTGATGAAAATGTTCATGGAAATGAGAGACCTTTTCACAGAATAGATTATTGAAAAAAGAAGTACAATTTACAAAACAAAATTTAATTGATTATTTAGTCTTTATTAATCGTATGAACGTTTATTCGAGAGTTACCGTAAATAAAATAATATATAGATACTATTTAAACCTATAAACTGACAAAATGACTGTTTTGCATTACGAAAAATACTATATGCGTCATGAATAACAAAGTAAAGTTTTTTGCCCAGCAAATTTGTAGTTAACAGTACTTTGAAATTAGAAAATTACTTAGCGTATTGCATTTATAACTTCTTTTGTTTGATTCTTTCGAATATCGACATTTGTGGGCGTGAGCGCTTGAATTCTAACCACTCCTCGCGCTTCTTAGGATTTCTGGGTCCCCACTTTGGATGTGGCTTCAGAGATCCAAGGAATTTCTAAATTTTAGTTCAAATAAGTTAAACTTAGATTATCAATAGTTCAATTACGCCAAACTTAGATAATCCATATTCAATGTTGAAAATCTTACATCTTTCCAATTAGTTGCCACTACTTTAGTCATGGCTTGAAATCCAAAGATTGGGAATGCCAACAAAGAGACTGCAGCAAGCAACCAACCGAAAACTGGAAGTATCACATAATTATTGTTAAACACTATTCTTTTAAATTTAAATTCTTAAAGTAATTTAAATTGATTTATTTTAAAATCTTACCTAACGCAATAACTGGATACGTTTGGTTATTGTGAGTGGGTGAAATGTCTTCAGCAAGTGAGTAAACTAAAATGATTGTCAAGAATATTGGAATCAAAACTCCCCAGCATATCTTCCAATACCAACCAAGGCGAAAGCCCAACATGAACTCTATGTCGTCCAAGTAGTTGTACACTCCGTAGATCCAAGCAATACCGATGACCTCGAGTACCGAGGTGGTATAAATTACAAAGCTTCCTGTAATAGAATGGGTTTTAAAATAGGGAAATAAATACAAACCATAATAATAACAAAAATTAATTCATTTATGAGAAACCTACCGCCAAAGAAATCCACAAGATCTACCATAAATTGTCCACCCTGCCAAAAATAATTTGAGACATTCAGTTAGAGATCTACATAAATATGCTGGTTGCATTAAGTTTGTGAATCATAAATGTTTTATTACCGGAGTTGTGTACACAATTCCTACGGCACATCCAAGAAGGCACACGACTAATGTTGCATGCCATCTAACAAGCTTGGGAAATCTATCGCAAAAAATCGTAATAATTGCACCAGCATCAGATACAGAGCTTCCGAGTCCAAGGGTAAACAACATCAAGAAGAAAAGAACGGCAAAGAGCTGTAATGTTAAGTGTTGCACATGTATTATTTACATGTTATATAGCTGCTACTGCATAATAAAACAGTTATAATATTGCCATTGATTATTTCAATGACAAAAGACGAGACATGATATAATATTATGCTCACCTGTGGAACCCAACCAAATTTGGCAATAGCATCTGGATATGACACAAAAGCTAAACCTGCTCCTCCCTGCACCACTTCTTTAATATCTACGTTTAGCTCTTCAGCCAAATTTCCGAGCACGGCAAAAATTGTAAATCCAGCCAAAAGACTAGTAAATGTGTCCATAAACGACACGATCCAAGCGTCCCTATAAAGTTAAATTGTCACTGAATTAAAAAATAAGTATGGGGTTTTTTTTAAAAAAATTTCGAAATTGTTTTTTTGGAATTTAAAATTTTCGAAACTTTAAGGACATACCGGTAGATATTATGATTAAATGGGTTGTAGCTAGAAAACATGATAATTGAACCAAATCCAGTGTTTAATGAAAAGAAACATTGACTCACAGCGGCATACCATACCTATCAATAAAAATTTGTTACATTGCAATTTAAATGATTGAAAAATAAGCCAACAAAATGAACACACGTTGAAAGTAAGAATCTTTACCCCTGGTTCCACAAGCTTTCCCCAGTCTGGTCTCACAAAATATTCAATTCCTTTCCATGCACCCTTCAGCGTTAGCCCGCGTACAAGAAGGATGATCATGACAAAGTATGGAAATATAGCAGTGAAGTAAGCAACCTTCCCCGAACTTTGAACCCCTCTGATAAGACTTCCAAAAATTAGAACCCAGGAGAAAACAAGGCAAATGCTGAGCTTCCAGTCTGGCGTTCCTACCCCATTTTTAATGTCTGCCGCTTCTTTGATAACTTCTCGTCTAAAACGTTCAGTAATTGGAATTTATAGCTTCTAGCTCCAGTGAATTTATTTTGAGTTATTGAATAATATTCCAATTTAGTATTAACTTACAAGAAATACATTTCTGGAACGGACTGATTAGTTGCACTGCCTGTACCATTACAGTTACCATCTCCTGCCCATGTTTCATCACAGTTTGCCCATGGTAAATTCTTTTGAAATGAAGCGACGAAGTAATAAACCGTCAATGCCATAATGGACACGTAATATGTCAAAACTGCCATTGTAGCAATCATGGACCCGTAACCAACTCCTTTGAAGAATGGAGCACATTTCCAACTATAATGGAATGGAAAAAACCACTATAGTTAGTATAGTTTTTAAAGAATTCAAATTAATCGGTGAACCCTAATGAAATTTTTTTTACCATTTAATTTGACTGAAACTTGAAAATTGTCCTAAAGTTAGCTCCAGGAAATAAATTGGACGGCCAATTACAATGAGTACTATCTAAAATTGCAATTATAGTGTTTAATGGTATGTAATAAAGCGGAATTGTGACATAGAAATATGCTACCTACCAGGTAGGGGATTAAAAACGCACCGCCACCTATAGTAGAAAAACATATTAACATTATTAAAATACTTGTAAGTTTCTTATAATATATTAAAGTCAATTGACAGGTGAGTTTTCTTGCAGCTCAAGCTTATGAAAATTTTCGAGTCTAATTTCTCAAATTAAACCACAAAACTTCCAAAAGCCAAGTATGGAATGTCTCTATTTATCCAAACGGTTAACTCAAAACTAATATCTCGTACTTGATGCTGGCAAAAGTTTGGAATAAAATAAAACTCGCATATCCATTGACTTCTATTTAGTTATTGATTAGTATGGAAAATGCTTATACCGTTTTCGTACGCCGTAACTGGAAAGCGCCATACATTTCCCAAACCTACTGACATTGAAATGCAGGACATGAGAAATTCCCATTGGCTGTCCCATTGTATTCTATCGGGGACTCCTTGAGATTCAGCGTCTGTGATTTCTTGCTCCTTTGTCTGGAAATATTATAGGAAACTTTATAGGACATCATTTATCATACATGTTAAAGTTAGTCAAATGAAATCTTACCTTGTTGTTATTTGTGGCCACTGGGGATCCTACCTCTGTCATAGGTAGACCTGGTTGCTCTTTATATGGAGGTGGAAGCTCTGGCGAAGCTTCAAAACCCTTGTTTTCATATCCGGACGACTGAAATAATGAACACGGTTGATTTTATGTATGTATATTTAATTTGTGCATTAAAGAAATTTAAAAACTGAATAAACTTTTATTATAATATCTATCACTAACCATTATAATCGTTTGATTTTTAGTACCAATTATAACTATTGTACCAGTAGTACCAGCACCAAGAAGGATTGCACCAGGAACGACTATACGAATAGATCTCAATGTTCATAATATTGTTATTCTGAAGAAATTTCATTAATCAACCAAAGGCTGAGTAAGGGCTTTTGTCAGTAGTGCATGAAAAAGTTTCCCAGGGCTGTCCTTCACTCACGTAGGTATGCAGAGAAGTGGTGGTGAATGAACAAGAGTCAGTTTTATTTAAAGGACGACACAGTAGCTTTGATTTGATATCACTCAATATTATCATGATCATGTTGCAGCATCAATCATATCTCATCAACAAAGTATGTAGTTCATGTGAAACAAAGCCTCATCTGTTTCAATGAGCAATGCAAAAAGCACTTGATGTTGCGTGAGGAATTATGGAAAAAGTTCATGGATGTAGATGCAAAGTTTCATTGGTTGCTTTATTGGTTCCTGGATGTGCAGCACATTATATTGTAAACAGGATTGAATTTTCATCATGCAAAAACCGACAATGTACACTATGAGATATGAATTCCACTTTAAATTCAAACATTACTCCACTTTGTTGCTGAATTTTAGACACATGCCAATAAGTTCATTTCACACGTTAAACTATTCAGACCAGGCTAATATTTTGCCACTGTCAGCTTTCCCCAACTACAAATTTTTTTTTGACGTTTTGATTGTTGTTCATTTTGGAAACTAATTTTTACTGTCACGTGTGGCCTTGGAATAACACAATGGCTTACGACCAGAACTATGAACCAAACCGAAAGCTATAAAATTACGAAGCATAATATTAAACTTTGGTTTGCCCTTTAGTGAGCAAGCAACCTGTTTACTTCACTGGAAGAAGAGAAACTGCTTGTTGATCTCTCTTTGTTTTCACATCTTAACTTGGTAGTTTGATTTGCTCACACCACTCACTACCTGTGTAGATAAATATGTAGGCACGATGTATGCTCAAAACGGGATGGCCTTCTTAAAATTGCATAATTGGTGTAGGTTTCGTGGTAAGCGATACCCTTCGCTCAAGAAAGTTGTACCCGACGGGCTTGTGACGTCTAAAAATACGCACACCGTTGATTGTACTGTCGTGATTGACGTTGGTACTTTTGATGCGCTTTGGTACGTGTTAGAATGCAGAAGATCGCTATTTATATGTCCTACTTCTAAGCAGATTGTTTCATGAATGAAGGAATGAGTCGTAGCCGCATATCTATCAGAGTACTACTCAAAATAAATAGGATACCATTGTTAAAGTTGGCATACACCTTTATGCACCTTTACATTACACGTTAATACAACAATCCATTTGATCAACAATACGCCAAAGCGCAATGCAATTGTTATGAACTTCCACTTCAAACTAAGTAAGTGGTTACGCTTTGTCAATGTATATTTCAGCATAATATAATGTGATTTCAACTACTTGACTAAATGTGGTACCTGACACACAGTGCAAAATGCAGCCGTACAGCAGTTTTGTGGACGAAGCGGGATACCGATCCTGGTTTTGGATACTAAGTGATACATCACTGACTAGATAATATGCAAAAAATATGCATTGCATTGTCAAATCCAGTATACTTTGTCAATTTATTTGCTGCAGAACTTTGATAGCGCTCTGTGTGTGGATAGGAGCGGCAATGTAGGTTCTATTAACGCTGAGGAAGATGAGACTAGCAAAGTATATAGTAGTAGTAGTTAACACGTTAAAATCATAAAGGTTTTTTAATAATGCTGCAGTCGTATAGAGTACTAACATTGATTGTCGATTGGGTATGCAAATTTGTCTATAATACTACCTTCATAGGGAAACCAAGCATCTGCAATTTGAACTTTCATGCATCACGCTGTAACTTGGTGCTTGGTTTAATATTGAAATGCATGTACATTATGCATGTAGCAAAAGAGGTGACAGACAGCTAATATTTGCTTCCGTTTGCAAGATCATGATGCGATTTTTTGCGTCAGGTAATTTGCCTGACAGATAAGGTGTTTAAGTATAGGAGAACAGATGAACGATTATAATGATTTTGAATCCTTATGTACTTGTGCGTATAATTGTACAGATTTCCCCGTCTGCTTTTTATCTTCATTAGACTCACAGTTTCGTTGTCGCCTTCACCTTTACCTCTAGTAGCAAATACGGAATGAATGTATAAACAACACTTTCATGCATCACTTTTTAGAACACTTATGGAAACGCATTTTTGAGTGGAAAAGATTAAATTATTGAGTACAAATAATGTGAGCTAAAATCTGCTTGGAATTTCATCATCATTTCATACTACTTGTAAATAAAATTACACACCCGATAGGTTCCGTATGCATCAGTGTACTCTCCTCAGATTTTCCATTATCATAACGAATTCCACATCAATATTCATTTCATGTCATCGCTGTACTTACTCTTCAGTTCTTCAGAGATTTGCATGGGGATTGTCTGGAAATTTGATGGGTTTAAGGTATGCCTGTCGGTGTGTGTAAAAGACTCAATGAAATTAAGGTGATGGGAAAGATAAAAAAGTAAAATTCGTGTGATACGAGTGACGAGTTTGCTTGACACGAGTAATTAAATGAACAATGAACTACATGCAATCTTTATCAAATGACGACACGTAATAATCAGCATTCACGAATAAATTATTTCAATATTTCCCAATATTTATGCTGCTGTATAAAGGTGTTTTAGGAGACACGTATATCAGGGAGCAGGTAATGAACACATTGGTGGTAACATGTGAGCTTCTTCGATAAGGCGGTTCTCGAACTGAACTGATCATGTAGTGTTTACGTTAGGAAACGTGAAAAAATTTATTAAACAAATCAATTATGTTCCAATGGATTTTCTGGCCAATATCTATTTTATCTGCGAATTAAATGAGAGATAGTGCCAAACGTCATAACAAATAAAAAATAGCAGGATTGCACTGGTTTGCAAATTTTTGATGTTGTCATTTCATTTAATACTCTATATACTCTAGCTGAACATCATATAGATATGTAGATAACTACAAGGAAAATATTAAATAAAAATGAAATTAGAAATACTGAAAGCACATGTAATAAAGTACGTAGGCGTGTAGGTTAAAACAAGATTTTGGTTTCATTGCGCCAGGAAAATACATGAGAATAATAATATGATGAACTTTAATTGTAATTTCAATTTAAGGAAAAACTAATTCCACCATAAATGAAAACTGGAATAGTCATGATTGAATGCATGGAAATCTTTAGACATTCGAAAATAAATGCATAAACGTGCACAAATATTGCATGTGTAATAAAATTTGTATGCCTCCGTCTACGGCATTCTTGACCTTTCGTTCATTACCAGTTGCAGTTGGCATTGGAAATAACCTTAGCCAGAACAAGTACCCTTCTTGAATGTTATATCCAATTATATAGGCGTATAATTATTTATTAGGTCTAATGGGAAGCGTGTGTGGTAGTGTAAACGTTAGGTGTTAATGCTATATATGAACGATTCAGGAAAGATCGAGGTTCTTGCAGCAATTAATTAAGTAACGGAAACTATATATGGATGACAGACATTTATGTAATTTTCCTATATCATCTAGATATTTTTATATATTTCTGCATTATGGATTATAGTACTCGCAGCTCTATCGTTGCAATCTATGTGGTATTAATATTTTATCAAATTTTCCTAATTATCGTACAGGTCTCATAAGTAGATTTAATGATCGTTATTACATCTGCACGTAGCATCATATTGCACGTTTTTGAGCATCTGTGGCTGAGTTTGAGAGTATTTTTAGCCTATATGTCGCACATATTTACTTTTAAACGCTCATTAACCATATTTTTTATTGAAATACCATCACAGGTATAATATAAACAAGGAATGTAACGCTGCGGCAGCTGTGTGAGAATTTTAGAAATAGAAAAGTTGTCAGAGTCAGTCCTCCAATTACTAGTTCAAGGGAGTTAACGTAGGTGGTTTCAATGCTGAAGCTTTGTACACAAACAAGCTTTCATACGCTACACTTTCAGCTTCTCCCACTCTACTCAACTGCATGACAGATATCATACCACATAACAATTTTAACCTCAGCATTTGTGTTACGCGTTGATGGATCTCTTATCAATCTTCATGAGATTATATGCAGCTGGAAAAGAACTGCAGAAACTTCATGCAACTCATTTTACACCTGTCTCAATTGATTCTCAATAATGATAGTGTATAAAGCCGTATTCAAATAGGTATAATTTTTTCGCTTGAATATTCTTACTAAAGATCCTACTTGTTTAAAGTCATCAAGACTAATTTTAGACAAATAATACAATGAAAATAAAAATGCGCACCAAGATAACTTTCGTATAACATTTTACAAGTGAGTTTAATAGCACAATTAGTATATTTTGCAGAATCATCTTATCCATTAAATGAATCTACGTAAAAAAACGAAAATTTAATAATGCTACATACTCATTTCGGTTGTGCATGCATTAATCTTTAATCAGCAGATACTGTCACTCCAAACTTGTTTACAATCGTTCCCACTACTTGTCATTGCCATTAGGCTTATCAGCAATTTATGTTTTTTAATGGTGATAAATGATTTATACAAATCCCATGTTTATTATTGGCACAGATTTAAAATTTGTGCAGTTATTTAAATTCTTATCTAGCTAGAAAACAGATCGATTACTTTGCATGGTAGAATTTAATCCGTAGGATTAACGATTAACGAGTAAATTATGTTCAACCTTTATAGCTAATCCATAATTTTTCCAAAGCATATTTGTTTGTAGTCCAGATACATATGTATGTGTGATTGTGGTTCAAATTTTACTGACAACGGAAGTATGTAATAAAATTGAAGGATTAATTCAGTTTGGAAAACTTGACATCACTTGAATACAAAAGGGTAGTCAGATATGAACCCTTAGTTCTACAACCAAAATGACAAGTTCAGTGCAAGAACTAAATGTTGTGTGCAAATGGTACGAAGACCTGATTGGGCTTTGTAATGATCAAATAAACACAATTCGTAATTGCAATGATACTCGACCCATTTTCTCCAAACGAGGGGATTCTACAGACGAAACTGAGGATGATAGTGACAATACCATAAATATTGATAGTTCGTCTCTAAATAAAACAAGAGTTCAAGAATTATCCAAAGTTATTTTACGTTGTTCTGATGCTGACTTTTTAGAGGTGCTGAGGTAGTACCTAATCAATTTAATTTTTCTTTTAACTTGGCAATTTAAAAAGCTTCTCATTAAAACGTTTAGTTGTGTTTAATTTTAATTATTTCTCGTATCACAGAAGTGAGCTTGAGAGGCAGCGAGATTTTCATCAAAAGCGCATTCAACAACTATTAAAGTTGCAGATCAAGGTCAACGTTACACCGGCAGCAGCACCACTACAATCATATTTCAGAATGCCTACCTCAGATGCGAATGATGGACTTGTTTTAAAATATTACCATTTTGATGGTGACAGCATTGCTCGAGAAATACATGTGGATACCAATCAATCAGTCATTCTCTTAATTGCAGGTTACTTTTTGATTATAATAATCAAGAAAATTGTATGATATATGTTGTTGTTTTTAAAGAGTGAGTTTGCAAGTCTGACTTTCTTTTCGTTAAAGGTAGGGACGATTCCAAAATGTGCCATTTCAAGCTTTCTCCAGCAAGGGAACTTCTTCAGCTATCGGAGAAAACAGTTGTTTCAGAAGCCGAGTTCAACTGTTTATGGTCACAACATGGTGGCCTTCCTTTCGTACGATCCACACGCTTGGCTCGCCGTAACTTAATGAGCGCTCTGTCAAAGTTGAACAGAGTTTAACGCAAATATTTTTTTTTGTACAATCAAAGCTACATAATCAAAAATACATATATTTACTGAAATACTATATTTAAATAAAAATCAAGCATAAGAGCATATTTTAAAACACCCGTTTTGATCATGAACTTGTAAGTGTATTAATGCAAATATTTCAAAGCTGTCGAAATTGAGGATTAATGGTTTTTATTAATGATAATCATCATTGTTTTAATAAAACTCTAGTTAAATTTGTTTGAAAATCAATGACAAAGTACTACCATGCATGCGGTGATTGTAATTTTGGATTGCCAGCTTCCTTTTTTGATCAAGTTATTTAACACGATGATGTATACCTCTTTAATCTCTTTCCATAAGTTGCAGTAAAAAATAAGTAATAGTAATACAAGAAATAATCAACGAGACTAGGTTTAGTTTGTTGGAATAAACTATGTGCATCTTAAACTAATTTTATCTAATATCCCAACCTGTCACTGCAAGTCATTGATTCCATTCATCTCTGTCACATCTACTTTTCTGAGATTCTGTAGCTGTCTCTTTCATATATTCTGAATGCGACAGGTATGGAAAGATATTTTCAGAAGATTAAACAATCCATACTTATTACAACTTGAACCTAAAGACTTCATATTGGACGACGTGACGACAGTCTGAAAAGCCATGGAAAGATTTTTTTAAACAATTCTATGTTGAACCGAGTCAATCCCTCAATACTACTAATCCCGTCTTGGCATCACTTGTTACTTGTTCAATCAAAACAAATGCGATGTAGCCACGAGTATTCCCGATCCCCTTCTGCCACAAACTATTTGACGTTTGAGGAAGTTTACATGGCCTAATTTAAATCTTTCCCAGAATCCCCAGTCCAGTACCATGTAATACCAAAAAACGTCAAAAGACAAGGAATTATCAACAAACCTTTGCAATGGTTGTCATTTCTAGCATCTGTCCAAAAGTGTAATTGTGTAACATGCACAGACCGAGATAGTAAAAGCATCACAAACGAAATACTTGTATGCTTCAACCTTAGGAAACTAACATTGTCAGCACCTAGTCAATGCTTAAGCCAATAATCCGCTTTTGACAGTGTAAATAACCACAAACCCATGTCACATGTAAAGGTTTCCCTAAAACATCAGTCGCCAGCAAGCAACTGATACAAAACTAGAGGGCCCTTTTCTAAATCCTTGCGTCGGTGGTGTCCTGACAGCAATTGTGAAATAGTTGCAAAGCTGGAACTTTGCTAACGATTTTGTGATAGACATTGGTGAAGTAGCATGTGTTTCATAAGTTATATTGATTTGATATCTTAATTTATGAAGATTCTATCGGAGAGCATAATAAATGGTGTGGCGTGTTATGAAACAAGGACAGAATGCGTTTGCTCTGATTTAATGTTTGACTTGAACTGACAAGCCAAAAGGGTAGCAGATTTATCTCCTGCTTTATCAAACTTTCTTAATCCCCTTTTCCTCACTTGTGACAATATTGCAGCTAAAACTGACATTTACATAAAAGTGACAGAAACCACAAAGGATAAACACTGATTGGAACAACAACCCATTATTAGCATTTGGCTCGCCTGTATCTACCCTTTAAATTGAAATGCGGAGACGGGAATATTTGTGTACCTGTAAATTCTGCCTTTAAACAGGATGGACTTGTGTATATCTGACTAAAATAAAATATTGTTGTTACCATCATTGGAAATAAATTAAGCTCATCATTGCTAGTCCGTATGAAATATTTGGGGCAACTTGAGATAGTCCTTTGTTTTTAATAGCTTTCGTTGAATTTTGTTTAGCTCCATTGAATATGGGACATTTTAATTATGACATGCAGTCATGCGATTATTTTGCTTGAATATATATAAATTACAAATTGTTAAAGGAACGTCTAAAACAATTAAATGTCAGATTCAGGTATACAACTTCCATATTTCATTCATAGTAAAGAACTTTAAAATATTTTCACTTCATAGGCAATCAGAAAACAGCGGCTGGCAGCTGCAAGTTTTAACTCATTAAAATAAAATAAAATCATTCAAATCATTAAAATCCAAAGCATTTTACATTTACACCTGCATCGTACAAAAACATCTAGCGCCAACCTTCTCAATTATCACAACAGCCTAGTTAGAACAACCAGAGTCAGTGCTTGTTGTTTTGAGCCATTCAGTTAGATGTCCGTTCCATTACAACCTGAGAACAGACGATAAGTAGAAATTCTGTCGAGAGTTTTGAGCTAGGTTGCATAGTGTAAGCTAAGCATAAAGCTGCTACATGTTAGTGCATACTGCATCATATACACAAGCAAGCTCATCATAAAGCATGATAACGATAGGAAGAGAGGAATCAAAAGAGCCGGAGGTCGTCATACCAAAAGGTAGCGACAAGGATTG
The DNA here is from genome assembly GCA_001718145.1 of Orchesella cincta. Classification (NCBI taxonomy): domain Eukaryota; kingdom Metazoa; phylum Arthropoda; class Collembola; order Entomobryomorpha; family Orchesellidae; genus Orchesella; species Orchesella cincta. The sequence continues at coordinate 16,504 of LJIJ01001215.1, forward strand.
GCTTGTGCTTGAGTGGCAACCGGCAGTTGAACCAGTTGATGCTCGGCGCTTTGACTCGCGGGTGTTCTTCCTCACAGAGCCGGCCTTGGCGCAGTCAGTCTTTGTATTCGGAATCAGTTAGAGAAAAGCGTGAGTGAGTAGTGGTGTTCATGTTGAGTTAAATATCTCTTCTGTACCATTCACGAGGCTCGGCTCGCTTCTTTCTTCACATGCAAGCGAAAGCACGAAAAAGTGAATGCGATGAATAGGTACAACCTTGTAAGATGTTTTAAAGTAGAGAGAAGAAGAGGACCCATGAGATTGTAAAGCAGGCTTGTCAGGCGACTGTTTATGTATCAAGAAGATGCAAAGACTGGCATACTCGGTTCCCTTACGTATCCTACTACTCTTATCCTAGCTTTTGATGAAATTCCAGCAGTGGTTGAAAATGGTAGCATGAGTAAACAGCATAAGTAGTCTGGCATCATATCAATCTCCTTTGTATCCAGCAGCGTTGACTAAAGACCAAGCCGTATGAAAAGAGCTCAGCTCTCTTATTGGAATTTCATGAGAATGAATATAAAACATGAGATGCACATTCGACAATCCAAGCCAGAGCTCTTGTTCTGGAGATCATTCTGAGCTCTGCTCACATCTTCCTAGTCATGATCATGATGATTCATGAATATGACGCTCTGAGATGAACTTTGTTTCTTTTCGTCATAAGTGTAAGCATATTGATAAATGCACAACCAAGCTTCAAGACTAATGTGTTCATCCTTTGAAGATGTGCTTTCCATTTCGAACTCAAGATAACGCAACCACTCACTTTTCAATTGAACAAGCTGCAACGGTTACGGCAGCTCTTTGTTTCTGTACTTTCTCAATAGTTTTATAATGGTTCTATGCATTTTTGGACTCTGCATAGTTTTTACTAAAGATTTTTGTTTTCTGAACATAAACAATTTAAGAAAATGACAAAAGTTTCTTCCTATAAAGCATACATATAATATGAATGATTGTAAACATGTAGGGTGGCCATTACCAACTCATAAGCTCGCACAAGTGATACTCGACCTTTGTATTGCGTCAACCGATTGTGCATTGGACACCATAACATATCATATCTCACCGTCGTAAAATGTCACATTTGGCTTCCTTTTTGTCAAGTACTACAGTAGGAGTACTGTAGCGCTTTTTCCAGTGGATCTCAATATGGCATGCCGAGTCCAGTCGTTAACACTACATAAAAATGAACGACAAGTGCAAGACCGCAACTCCGCCGTCGCCCTACCGCTCATCCTAAAGCTGAGCTGATGTCTCCTTTTCCTGACTCTGAGAGCAAGAGGAAAAGAGGAGAGCAGGCCGAGGCCGAGCAAAGAAGAACAAGACCGACCCTTTATTCAAAGCAACCCACCTCTTTTTTGTCTGCTCCCGAGTACACAAGTCTCTTACACTTTAAGATCTACACAGACAAAGCCAAAAGCTTTGCTTTGCAATCCTAGAAGAAAGAGCTGACTGCTGCTGTTGATACTGAAGTTGCTCCCTGCTTTTGCGTCTCTCTCCCTTTCCAGAAGAGATTCCAGTCAAAGACTCCAGCAGCAGAATAAGTAGATTCTATCCATGGAGAATTCTTTCTCTTTTTCCTTTATTCCCCCATTCTCGCGGAGGAGAACGTTTACATTTGGTTGTTGTGAGTAGAGTTTGTTACTTCCACTTCTTACTCAAGCTGCGCTCTGTCTATTCCCTCTTCAGAATTCACACTAGAACGAGACGAGCAAGTAAGACGAATCCTTCTCTTTCCTCTACAACCATTTCCCTCATACATAATATTACATATCCAGGCATTCATATTTATGGCTAAAACTCCCTTAACAAGGTCTACACACTGGTAACAAGTTCGGATCAACCCGTGGTTGAAGCTCATTCCTTTGCTGACTGAGCTTATCTCAACAAGCACAAAAAACCAGCAGCGACAGCATCATCATCATCAGCATCTATATATCAAGCAGGCAACACACTATTTCTACTTCTATTCCACTTCATCGTTGTTATACACTTCACATTGTTTCACCCGTTCGTTCGTTACGTCCACGACGGAGGAGACGATACACTTTACACAGTTTTTTCCTCGTTTTGCTTACTCATACCATGATTTTACCATTTATTCTCCTAAGCTGTTCTTAAGGCTTCTTACCACATCATAATAATAATACCTGCTTGCTAGCATTTTACAAAAAAGAATGAGAGTTTCGACACACTAAGGAACGAAACCCCTCAGGCTTTTCTGTTCCTTGTTCCTTTTCAAAGTACACAATAAAAGTAGGAACTGTGGCCGTACATTTGTACATATACATATATCTCGTAATCAACAATCTTTTCTTAGCAGCAGTGAACCTTAGTTTGGTAAAGAAGTACTCTCTTGTTTTCCTAATTCCCATATATTACACATTCTTCCCCCGCAATACACAAAACTCTAGGCAGTTTCAGGGAACGAAATTCAAGTCCCCTTTTTCTCGTATTGCTTATTGCACATCCAATTCATGAAAGTCATAGTCATCTTCAACATCATCAACATCAATCCCTTCACAACAGAACAGAGCTCTAAGGGAGAAAAAAGGAGAGGTACCTTGCCAGCAACCAAAAACTACCACAACACACGGGTCCATTACTAGAATTGTTCATTTTCCCTTCTCCATTCCTTCGTCTTGAGCCATCATCAGTCATAATCTCCAAACACTAGCCAGGAAGATAGATAGATCCATGCTGCTGCAGCCCTGGTCGACGTTCCCTGCAACTTGTGCGTGAAGAAAGGCGACTCAAGAAAAAAGAAAGAACGAGGAACGCTGCCTTGTTTCCTCATCTCCTTGTTACCTTAAATTCAACAACAAAAAAGGCTGAAGCGTTTTCAAGCCTTATTATTATTATCAACAAGAAGGAAGGTTCATCTGAAGCATAAATATATAATATGTGAATCCACGCTATGATATTATCCTGTTGGTTCTTTCTTGGGTTCTTCTCTTCAACTAACTGGTTTGCTTGCCATGTGGTTATTGAAAGTTGTTAGAAATAAGACAGAAGAGCGAGGCTTGTATAATATACATGCTCCGCATACCCTTCTCATAATATAAACCATGGACAAATAAGTAAAAAGACCAAGTGAAACTCTAGTTAAATAAGAGACAGACTGACAGACCAGAAGAGAAATTGAAATGAAGGAATATATATAAAGACCTTGGATAGGAAGAAGGCCATACGCAAACGAGTATAAGGAGCTCTGAAGAATCGAATACGGCTGTGAGGAAGGAACACTCTGTTGTGTAGTAAAAACTTGATGTACTTCTTCCACCACGGACCAAAAGTTCCAGTATTATGCTTTGTAAGTGAACAGACATGCTTTAAGGTATCCAACAAACATTCATCTCACAAAACTCACCAACCTCTATGTTTTCTTAAAGAACTAGTGCATATTCCTTTGTAACAACAACATTCCATCTTCCTCGTCTTTCTTCTTCTCCAGTAAAAAGCAAGTAAGTAAACTTTTTACTTCTTCTGTTACACAAAGAGGTTCACGTATTTACATGTAGATGCATGCACGCTCATATTATAAAAGAGACGTGTTTCTATCGTATCATACTTTTCATACCAAGTCACAAATAAATATATGCTAGTTAGTATATTAGGGAAATACCTATCATATTATAAATACGTTCTTTCCTCCAAGTCCATCTTTCCGTGTCCCTTGTGACTGACACGCTGTAGTTGTACTTTTTTAAGGACTACATGTGTTATTATCATCATCATTCATATTAAAAAATATATCGCATCGTTGTCCCACACTCAAGTTTTCCATTCTCGAAAAGAAAATGAAAACCTGGGCAAACTTTGGCTTGTATAGCAAGTAGACTTGCGGCAAACTGAACTGAATCTGATGATGAACGCTGAATAATACACACACAAACTTAGATCATCATCATCATCATATTATGCATAAGGCCCATCATGATCATACCCACATTCATTTCAGTTAAGACGACGAAAAGTGAACAAGAGCTGAAGGAGTTGTAAAGTAAAGTAACAAACAGTGAGTAAAATGCAAGCAAGAAGTATTTTACTCTTGTAAAATAAAAGCACACACGAAAACATGATACAGGGATTATATAGGCTGCTGCTCTACGTACAGAAACTTCACATATGCAGCCAGAAAAACATAATATACAAAATACATTGTAACTTGTGTAACGTGCATTAACGCTCCTTTTAGTTAGAACCTATACACAATATATGTGTATTCTCGTTTTGCTTGATATTTTATTACCTCTCCGTAAACGTAGATGCATTGCATATTAGATATGTACTTACTTACGGAGAAGAGTTTTGTATGTGCTCTCTCTCAGTTTTCAGTGTGTGTATACAGCAGTAAGTAAGTAAAGCTATAGCTATCAGCGGGTTTTGGCGACGAGACCGACCACCTCGTTAGTATTAGTCAAGTGCTGGGACTGTGTACATCCATTCTGTACCAGTTAAATATTCATTACGAAACACGTTTTTACAAAATACCGCATACCACACGACTACTCTGCATGGACCTTGTTCATCACATTCTCCAAACTTACGGCTTGTTTTCATTTCTCTGTCGTTGTGGTAGTAGTGGTACACGGGTATTAAATGATGCTGGTTGAAGGTGTACTTGTGTTACTTTGAGTTTGTAATTTTGCTCCTCATCATTAAATCACAGGAATCATTGCTGAGGAGATGAAGCTCATGAAAAACTGAAAGCATTGTGTGCTTCCAAAAAAAAATAACTGTCATTAGAAGGAAATTATATAATACTATCATTGTGAATGTGACACATGAAATGGCAAAAGGCAATAATTTTGTTTTTGAATATTGTCTCAAATGCAAACGATGGGAGCAAGTGGAGCAAGCAAAGTGTTTGTAAAATCTTGTGCGAATGTGTTTACTATATGTGTGTGATTTCGTCCTTCCTACTGAATGAAAGTACATGACATTCGTTGACAGTTTCCGAATTGTGCAGTGTGCACGCATGTCTCATGTTTATGTATCCCATGCAGGAAGCTATATTGCATCTGACTGAGGAATTCGCTGGGATTGAGGATTTTCCTTTTGTTTTAGGACACGGACGGATATATTATGTGGACGCACACACATTTTGCATGGATTTTTCATGGAGAATCATGAGTAGAAAAAGGATTTGGTGAAATAACATTTTTCGGTGTGGAGGACAAAAAAGGGTGTAGTTTTGTTTATGGTAATGTTATAATAACTGTTGGATCATCATTGATTACCATTGTCGGCTACTTTTCATGTGCAGTTAAAAACTTTGCTGTGTGCCAGTCGGCATCAGCTCTCGTCTTGACAGTGTCAAGTGTTAAATGCTAAATGAATGTTTGATATTACGTAAAACTATTATAATCCGTTAATTAAGATTCCAAAATGAAATTACACGCGGTAGCCTATCAGATCAACATTTACATTTAGGTATATTTATAGTAAAGCTCCTCTTCAGCTACTGGCAAAAGTGTAATTTAGCAGGGTAAAAGGAAGGAAGAGAGATTTGGAACGTAAAATAAACAAACGCAAGCAAGGCTTTAAGTTCTCAAACATTTGGATATAAGCAGCACACAGAAGGGAAAACCAAAAAGCAAAACGGATGCTTCAGCAAAACATTAGGATACACGCATAGCGAAAGGGGTGAAATCATTCAATCTTACGTATGAATATGTGTACGTAGAGTGTTATCTGTTTTTCTGGAAATTCTCGTGTTCACATATTATTAGTAAAAGTCAAGTAAACAGTGACAAGTGACTACGTGGGTGAGTTACGTGTGAAACAATTGAATATTTGTATTTGACTGTTATGCCCAACAATTTATACGCTTCGCATTTAGTTTGGAAGGGATTATAAAGGCATACATTCGGTAAGTTCACCCACCTTCATGTTATAATAACAATGTACGTTTGAGGTTTTTATTGTATTGCTCTTTACAATGGTCAGTTAGGTTAGCATCTCATATTAAACTTGGAAAGAATTATTGTGATACAAAAAAAATTAGGATTATTCGGCTAAAGTTTGACTCTTGCATACACTTCACCTGCTGTCCTACACCTTACCTAGCGGTTCACCCTTCGTGTCCTTGTGATTTTGAAATTCCTTCAAGGATCTTGTCCGTATAGCTTTTATGTCTTGAGAGATTTGTGTGAAATATGATCTTTATACTCAAGATTTTGTCGCTTCGATTCTCATTTCAAACGAGAAGGCTCAAGCAACACCAAGTTATCATATTGCGTTGCCTCAGTTCTCTCGTAAAGATGATATTGGGGTATTGCAATCCTACTTGAATATTTGTGTCCGATTGGAGCCGATGGCTGATGTCAAATAAAGTGTAAAAAACCATTAATGTTTACTACCGTTAAAAGTCAATTTTATCGAAATTGACTTAGAAAAGTAAATAGCGACAGAGTAAAGAAATTTTCTTTTTAAAATTCCTGAAAACACGGTAGTCTACTAAAGTTAAGTAACTTTTACAGCAATCAGATCATCATCATCTGTAGTATGTTCTTTCCGGCTCTTGCTTTTAAAACAGGGACAAAGTTTATGACCTTTAGGAACTGATGCGATACGATGTAACCTGCAAAAATACGGGATAGGATGCGGTAGGATACGGAGAATTTGAGAAGGAAAGGAAGTTTTAAAGCTTTCGACGAAATAATGGAATTCCTTAGGACATGAGGTTGCTCATTGAACACGCATTTTGGATAGTATATGTTTTCGAGTGGGAAAAACAGTATAATATATATTCTGCTGCGTCGTCATATGAGGTTCAAGTTTCATGAGCAGAAGATAGCTTATATATATATTGTATAATACATACATATATAAATATTCTTAGAAGGATCCGTAGTAGTAGTAGTAGGTACAAGTAGTATAATCATAAAACGTACCCAGTTGGAACTCAAGCACATGCATGCGTTGGTTGTGTATACGGGTTTGTAATATCCACATGCGTTTTCAATTTCAGTGTCACCCTCATAAAACACACATAAAATAAATGCCCGAAACCCTTCATCTTCTTTTGTTCTTTCCTGTCTGGGATCATTCATTCCAAGAATTGTAATAATATATCGCAACCAATTTGTAGGGTAGGAGTAAGGATGCACTCATAAAAATGAGTCTGGTGTTTGTTCAACTTGCGTTACATGTGGATTCCTTTCCTTATGATCTCCTTCCATCTATCTAACAGGACTCTCTATATATTTATATGGCACCGATCTCTCAAAACTCGTTGCACAGCATTTTGAAAGCGTTATATATTATGACCGAATATAAACGTGAGATTTTCATTTTTGTGGTTATCATTAGCTTTCAATTTGATTTTTATAAGGGATAAGTGACAAGCTCGACAAATGAGTAAGATATTTGATGAAGACTAATACGAAATTTATAGGGCTTCCCTAATTGAAACAAGGGCTTGACTGGGCATCACATAATATTGAATTTTGAAATATATATTGGACAAAGGTTATATAGCGGATTAAAGAGGGCAGAGAGAAGAGGACGGACGTTGTTGGTTTGGTTGTACATGATATCGGAAATTTCGCTAATTTTGTTCCTTGATGTTATGTTGGATACATGACAGATAATCATATTATATTACTTTGCCGTTATGTATGTGTCATGTTGAGAGGATTCATAATGCATGTAAAGTCAAGCGTCCCATCAAAATCATAATGCTTTGTTTGTGGCCTCGTCCCGACTTCAGTCTCATATCTATCTGGTTGTGATTAGTTTATTCTTATCATATCAGTTTTTAGGGTAAATATCACGCAGCGACAAATGAGTCGAGAAAAGTGTATTGGGAGAGCCAAAGCGAGGGCGAGCCGAATGTATCAAAAGTATCAAATCTATGTTGAATGTTAGCATACATGTAATAACACACCACCAACACCACACGGTTTTCTTTTAATAATCAATAACTCTTCTATCTCTGTGAGCATTTTTGCGGGCTGTACGATAGCAACTTTAATGTGGCAATAGTTAGCCGTGTCTCAGTGTGTTTGCTGCTGCTGCTGCTCCAATCTCTGAATCCTCTGTATACTTAATATCATTTTAGTGATGTAAGCAAATTTGGAATTATCTATACCTATATGGCATGAATTTCATATAAATATTATATTCATTTAGCCAAGTCAACTGTAATCAAGTATGGTGGAGTGGATGTCATTTTATGCCAACGAAGGAACACATGGTACAACCTTTGATAGGCTGATAATTTACTAATGAAATAGGAGATGATATGGTTATTATTTTGAAGCAACTCAAAATCAAAACTAAACAAGCCCTTCATTATTATTGCCTTCTCCTTAGTTAAAATCTTAACTTGTTTGATAATTTCAATTAATGAGGTTAATGATCCTGCTCTTGCATTTTGCATGTAGTACCAGTACCTCTCAGTCCTCTAAAGCTGGACTTTCTTGGAATAAAAGTAATTAAACTATATAAAAACACAACAGTAGTCAACAACATAAATTCAAAAGGTGTACAATTCAAAATGCATTCAATAACAAAATGGATCGTAAAAATCAAACGTTAAATGCATAAAAAAATGTGTCACGAACAATTGCATAGTGTAGGTTTATAAGGTGGTAAAAATGATTGTCTCATGCTTAATTTGAGAATATGCATGTGTGAAAAACGTACATAAAAAATATTTTATTGACAAGTTGTTATACTATCTGATAATTGAACCATTAAATAACAAAATGAGATGAAAGTTATTCGATACACTGTAACCAATTACCGTTGACATGGAATGCTGTTTGACAGTCGAATAGGCCAAGACGACAAAAAAAATGCCAGCTTGTCCTACGCATTACGGATGAGAAGAGAAACTATATGCGCATAAATAGTAGATATGTTGTACAAACTTTAGCTGCGTACCAGGAAAAACATAGATATTTCATAACTTTTCCCATTGATTTTTTGACAAAAATAATAATTTTGTCTTTTAGACTTTTTATTTAACCTTTCAAAATATTGGTCAAGATAATTAATGGACTTTTACAAACTGCCTTATTGCCACGCACATGAACAGGATATAAGAAATTAACCGGCATCCCGTTTCCAGAGAGTGGTAAAGTGTTAGTTACTTACCATAAGCAAGCATTCGTTTGCAAAAATTTGTAGTAGATTTTGGTTAAAAAGAACGTGCTTCAAGGTTTACATCCGCCCACTTGGCCTGTTGTCACAAATATAAACATATGTTAGTATTGATATGCGTATTTATAAAAAGAGATGGATTATAATTAGACATCGGAAACCACAAACACACTGGACTCCTTGATAAGGCCGAGACCGACCAAGGAAAAAGTCAGTCATCGGTATAATAGTAATATGCAGATAAATATATACGGGACTGTTTGTGTGGAATTGGTATGTATTTGATTAAGATGTAGTGACATGACATGGCTGGTTGGCTTTCACATCGTGCGGTGACACTTTTTATAAAGAATCAAATGCCGCAGCAGTTGAGTAAGCAGTTTGTTCTTAGAATCAAAAGCACAAGCCAAAGCGAACAATATAATGCATCGTTTTGTATTTACATGTTCATGTTTAAGATATATTACGGCATGAGAGAGAGAGAGAGGCTTGTATCAAAGCATCAAAGCAAAGGAGCAGTTAAGATTATAAATTGTTGCCGTTTCACTCTTTCGAGATAAGCAGTTTTCTTTGGATAGCGCTTATATGTATGTCGAATTCCTTTTCCAGCTGGTAGACGCAGAGTGCTGCCAACTTAAAAAGAAAAACTCTGAATGATGAGGGGTTACAGGTTACAGAATTCAGGCTGCGCACTCATATATATTACATGTTCACTTAAAGCCAAGGCATTTGAGAGAGTTGTTAAAAAAGCATCCAAATGTTTGTGTGTGTGAAATACATGAGCATTACATAGAATTTGGCAATGGCATAGTTTGTAGTTAAATGGATGTTGCTAATTTGTGATATCTTAGACAATTAGCGAGACAACTTTAATACGGCTGTAAAAATTGTTTTGATGGAAACGTTATACTATATTTGTGTTGCCGTAAGCTTCTCTCTACCCCCAACAAATATCAAAATTAAGAGTCATGCATGAGAAAATTGAGCGAATGGAGTTAATTTTTAAAAATAAGTACGAAGATAAAGAGCGCTGAGGATGTAAAAAATAAAGAGCAGATTTATGTTTTACATTTAATAATTTGTTATGTTTATATTTAACTAGAAAATGCCGCATGTGAGTGCGGGAAGTAGTGCCAGTGCAAGCACTAGTGGTAGTGCTAGCTCTTCTGCATCGGCACGTATCCGGTCCGACGATCCAAATGACTGCGATGAGGTCAAGGTGTTCAATTTTGCCGAACAAGAGGGAGAAGCGGAGCCTGAAGATGTCATCAATGAGGATAAGAGGGATCTTATTCGAGCTACGGAATGTGATCAGGTAAGCGACTCTTTTCTTCTAAACGTTTGTACAAAAATATATATTATATATCCTTCCTCCCAATTCTTTTTAACCTTCAACTCAATTTTAGCTCCTTTCTTGGTTTTTACGTGTGGTTGCAACTTGTTGTAGTACAAGAGCTACGCATCAATTTTTGGCTGCAGACAGACAACTAATTACAAATCTCCTTTTTACTTAAGTATACACACCATGTCGTAGTAGTACGTTGTAGAAGAAATGGATTTATATCACAGAATCACCTTATCGTTTAATGTGTCTAAAGGAGGTCTTAATAAATTATCAGTCATAATTTATGTTCTCATTGTTCTCCAGTCCGGTGTCCTATTTCAATTGAGGCAAAAGTGCTTCTATGCATGCTTTAAACTTATTATTCAATTTTTAGATAGCTTTCTTGTTTCTTGTGCAATGCAATCTTGTTTCAAGCTAAATTGCTCTTTTCATACTTGCCCCAATGATGAACGAACGTTTACTGCCTGCTCAGCAAATGAAATTCTTGAGTGAAGCATTCTACTATTCTTCTTTTCAAACACCGTGGAATGATTAAGAATTGAATGATGAAGAGAATTGTATTACAATCATGGCACTCTCAAGTTACACGTTGCATGCCCTATAAGGCACAAATCACAAGGAATTTACCAAACTTACACGTATTCTCCTATGAAATCCTGTGGTTTAACAAATTAGTCTGCTCATGCTTGCCATTTGTTTCAGAAAGTTGTGATATGGTAAAGATGCTGTATGACGGTATGAACGACACGTTGGTTGGGTGGTGAACGTGTTAAAAACTATTTACCTTACTGCAAAGGTGTTGCTGTTGATAATCAAAGAGTATGCTGAGTTTAGTAGATTTGATTCAACCAGGTGTCAAAACAAAAGAATTAAGAGAATAGGTTGAATACAAAATACACATCGGATAAAGATGAAAATGATATGGAAAATGATCATGACATATTCCTCTACGCCACCAACAAACTGTTCGATATCAAATATTCTCCTGATTTAATTGATTAATGCGCATGGTGGCGATGAGAGCCATGTAGTTTGTAATGTCAACCTCATATTTCAAGTAGTTTTATAGCTATATAATATCCTTTCATTGTGTATATTATGTTAAAGATGCTGCACAAACTGCTTGAATCGATTTGCAATATGACTAGACGGTTAAACACGCACATAATGTCGTCTTTTAGGCATTCTTTTCCCAAATGTTTTCTCCTGCAATTGATACATTTGTCAATCATTTCAACATTTCCAAACATAAATAAGGTGAGGATGAATGGACCAACCCGTCTAAAATGTCGTAATTGAAGTTTGCAGACATTCGAGGTTTCAAAATAGATGCTTCAAGGAAGTCCCACAGAGTTAGTACAAGAGCACTTTTGTTCCTCTTCGTAGTTGAGTGGGCTAAGCGAAAGGATACATCATGGTAGCATGTAGTGTCATTTTTATTGCTGTGGATATTTTGCTACTTCTTCTATTCAGAGGCGCATAACAACAACTGTTATGCAACACATGTGCACTCTGTTATGAATCTTTTATGTCGTGGTTTTAGAACCTACACATTTGTATAAACGCAACCAGACAAATGCTAGTTGAGCATCAACGATACATGCTTTTAAACATGAAAAACAAAAGTCAAAAGTGTAGTAGCATCCCAAAAAGTCAAAACTGGATTGGGATTAAGAAGACAAATTAAGAGAGGAACTCTTGTAGTTTTGATATCTGATTGTATGTTTGGAATACAAAGCAACTTGTGTAATAAAGCATCTAGTTGTTGGTTTTCGACAGACTTGGGAGAAATATAAAAAAGCACAAGGATTCGATAAAAATCAAAGCTAGGGCAAAAATAATATAAATGATGATGCTCAAGTTGATTAGTCGTGATTTTAGGAAGCATACTTGATAATGACCTATGATGAGACAAACTGAGGTGTTAATGACCACACTGGTTTACATGAGTAATAACACCATGACTGTCCCCTCGCATACGAATACAATGGAGGACGCCTCCGTCTTGGTGAATTTTATCATTCAAGTTTATACACATATAATCTATTATATTAGGAAATTGTGGAGCTCCTTGAAATGCTGCCAACTGCAATTCCACTTCTTCTTTTAAAACCAAATGGAAAACATTTTTATTCCTGCTCCCAAACCCAAAATTTCCATATTTGTTTACGCACGACTAGACAAATGATTATAAATTTTGTTATCGGACTTGATCTCAACTTTCATGTTAGTTTATGTATGTAAGCCTGTGAATTTCTGAAACCAGATGCCTTGTCTCTCTCGACTTTGACTCTCTGCTAGCCACTGTCTCTTCATTTTTTTCTCTCTCCATTTTCTAATGTTTATATGCATTACATGATGGAATGGTTAACCTCGTAGTACGTATAGTAATAATCATGATAATGGAGAATTGAAGGCAACCACAGATATTCAATCGTGCAGGAACATTCATTTCATCCACACACACACAGTGGTAATGACTGCTTTGTTTACGTTTGAATCATTACCTTTTTGTCTGTCTTGTGGTGAAAAAAAAATGCATTACGTAGTGTTCGTCTCAAAAGTTGGGGCGAGAGAGAAATGCAGATATGCGTGACGATCTCGGTTTCATGAAATGGAACGCAGGACAAAACAGGGTATGTCATTGCAAGACATGATAAGGTCTTGGCCAAGAACCATGATCAAGGAAACAAAATGCACCAGCTTCTACTGGAGTCAGTTGGTGAGAAAAATGTTTCATTGATCCTATATACGTACGAACGAACGAACGAATACATAATCTTAATCTTATTTACACTTGCTGTAAACATAGTATAGAATCTAGGCTAATGTTGGTAAACTTCTCTTCAGACAAAAAAATGCAAGCTAAAAAATCAGTCTGGATATCTTGAGAATTGAGGACAAAAAATAAGTGCCATTTAACGAAAATGTAAACGACGGTTGTAGACCCAAGTACCTGGAATCGAAAGGAATGATGATGCATCCTCCTCCAGGGGTGGGCATTATTGTAGCAAAAATATTTCAGAGCTAAAAACATGCATTGTAAAGAGGGGTTGTTGTCATCCTATGATACATAAAGTAACAAAGACACAATTGTGTAGGCATCATCATGTATCATGTTCCATCGAAATACGAAAGAGTTGCATTTGTTCTGGATTTTACGCTAGCGTAAAAGTTAAAATGTTTTGCATGCTATTTGAGCAGTTAAAAATCTTTACGGAATTTAGATTTTTATGTCGGGTATTGGCATTCCTCTTTGTAAAATGAATTCCATTAGTAAAGTAAAGCACTTACTTATGTTACTCTCTGGGTGAGAGCAGCATGAAAACATGAGTTTAAAAGTGCCCTTGCGTCAGGTTTAAACTCATTAAATCCACCGTTAATAATAACTATGAAAAAGGAGAAAAGCTCCCAGAAAGTAAACAGGAGTAATGAATCATGTTTTTATCAGAAATCATCTTGAATATATATCAGTGCATATCGTGTGGTCAGTTGTTATTAACAGCTCTCTTACCGTGTTAATCTGCACCAGGCCAGGTTAGCATATTATAGCATGCAAAACAAAATCGCTAAGTAAGAGGAACAAGCGTTAGCTTCATGGGAGTTAATGAAATTAATATAATATAGGGAGCAACAGCTGTAAGTAAGTAGCAACTGGGAAAGTAAGAAAGTAGTTGGAAAAAATCTTAGCTGCACTGCATGAATGTATACACACATTACGGAGCAGCACGTTTGAGGTTTTTGATATGATCCTGCAGAGGTGGGAAATAAAATAAATGAGAATCGAGTCGATTAGTTCCGCTCGTGAATTCAGTCAAGGATGTATGCAGTAAAATGAAGTAATAATAAAACACAATAAAATGTCCCCGTGTATTATAACTTGTTAACCAAGACTTCATCACCACGCCGTCTCCACACATTTCTATATATGCCGGTGTGGGTAAAACTACTAGCGTACATGATTTGATTATTTGATATATTTTAAAGTGTAGAGTACAGCGAAGAAATGTTTAGAGGCACACACTTATTGACTATAGAAGGTATATATATTTGTACTTGAGCACAAATCGTGGCTGCAAAGAATTCTCCATCGTTAATTCTACTTTTGTGGAAAATTCTACTTTGTTTCCTTTCATTCAACAAAAATTTTATAAAAATACAAGCTCAACATAGAACGGGGTGGAAAAACTAGGTTCGGAATAAGCAAGCGTTGAGTTTATTTCTTAGCACTCAACTTCTTGTTTATTGCAAAGAATGAAAAGCTTTTTGCTGTTCTCTTTAGCACGATGCTTGTTGCTTGATCCAATTACATGAAAATGACTGGATTTAATTAGATGTTCAGGAAGGAGAAGAAAAGGCAAAACTATATAATTCGGTGCCAACTAGAATTGCGGTGTGTGGCAAAATAAACGCTGTAACACTCTGCAGCTTTCTGTGAAGTCTTTTAAGCTATTCCACTAATGTCTTTTTGGCTTGATGAGGTTTGCCTACTGGTTTATGAGATTTCTCCCTTTTCTTAGGAATCTCTGTGTATTGTTGGCAGTGACTATATTTGGATGTTTAAGATTTATATTAAGTAAATCAACTTTTCACAGTGTTACAAGAGCAAGCCTACCTTCAAATAATTGATGGATCCAACTCAAAATTATAATATAATGATTTCTGCTGCCATTTTTTTCTGTCGTCATATCTTTCTCGCTTAAAGACGTTAAGCAAGATATATGTATGTATGTAGTACAAACATTTAACCAACCACACAACTCCACTCAAAGTGCTAATCAATGCTGCATGTGTGCAAACAGTTTTCACATTTAATATGACGTAATCTTTGTTTTTTAAATGATTGCATCGTGTCTCCTCTTTTGCATCAAGTAATAATTTAAATATTTTCATTGTTTACAGAAGGGAAGGCTCAGCCCACTGTTTCCTGGAGGGGGACATTCTAGTGGAGGATACTCTGGAAAGTCATCGAATGGGCATCCGGCCATTCGGTCAGATCCTCCATCAATATTTGGTATGATAAATGTTTCTCTTTTTTAACGTAATTATGATAATTAGACGAGTAATAGCACCCTGACAGGAAAATTACAGCTCTTGCAGTTTAGCTAAAAAGCGTGTTGACGAGAGCTAGTGGCTACTTTGGTAGAATCAAAAGTTCAGAGAGAGAGAGATGCATTTGACTTTTTTAGGCTGCTCTACACGCATTAAGAAGAAGAAATGTAACAGATGTTCTATTTAAAGATGTACAGGAGGTGTCTCTTGCTGACCAGGTGGAAGTATTAAAACACTTTTCACTATTTCATTATAATATTAAGTCACATGCAACATGCAAGCAAAGAAATGTATAAAACATTAAAAATGCATGAAACAGCATCACGGACGTTGTTGCATTAGAGGTTAACAAGCTCAATGATATGTTAATCCTCCATAAATCTGCAAACTTGAATAATGCAGAGAACGTAGTACTATTAGTGCATCAAACCCTGATATCCATCAGAGACAATGGAATGGAATACAAATGTTTCCTCACCTTTTTTTCTGAAGCCAAAATAAGAGTCGAATGCAATAGCGTACGCAAGCTTGGAACTTATTATTGAACTTGAATGCTTGTTTGTAAATATTCTTGTCATTAGGTACACCGTGTGAACTTAATCGTTGATCTTATCGTTACCGGCATCAGTCATAATATATAATCGTCTTTTTATGCAACGCCAGCCAGGTATTAGCTCGTTCATTTTTCTCTCTGGGTTTATATTGCACTTGTCTTTTTATGTCTTACTTCAATTCTTTCTACTAGGTCTGTCTGTCGCAATCGAAATTAGAAAATGTTCAAACTCAAAACCAGCAGGATTGATAGAGAAAGGGGAATTGAGGACCAAGATTGAAATAAACACAAAAAAATCTGGTCTAGGTAAAGCATATAATGGGCATTTTGCTACGACTTCGTAATACACATTACGGTTGAAAATAACAATAACAAAAAGTAGAATTTATATCATTTAGGAAAAGCAAATGGAAAGGGAACTTTAGAGAGAGAGAGAAATATAACAAACCCATTTGTGCAGTGTTAAAGTTTTAGGCAGCTGTGGCAGTTTAGACAGAAAAAGTAGAGAGTAACACATTCATCCAATGTAAGTATAAGCAAGCTGACAGTGGTCTGGTTTTGGTGTGTAGAAGATTGAACAAGATTTGTATAATAAGGGAAGGATTACAAACATAAAAGTACCTTTTTCATATGAAATAGTTATGTATATAGGTAAAATAAAGTACCTTGTACTAACAGAGATGAGAGAGAGAGAAACTTGAGTTTGTACCTGTAGTGTAGAGTCAACAAAAGTTGCTGATGCTGACTGAAAAGATAAAGTTTGACAGACGGATTGAAATTGGAATTTTTCAAAGTTAAGAGTTTTAAGGGTCCATTTGCCTCCACCTGAAAAAGCCTTTGGGGCTGGTCGAAGTCAGGTTGTTGGTTGTAAATTTTACACACGGACACTGCACACAAGTATGTATGTATGTGTTGGGGTGTGAAAAAGAAAAGAACTGTATGGCATTTAGAAATTTAGTGTATTATGGTCTTTAATAAAAAAGAACAAAAAATACTTAAAACTTGTTCATTTTCCACACGTAAAAGGGTAACAAAAGTAACAAGCCCTCTTCTCAAAATCTCATAACGAGACACCTGCTACATATAATCAGGAGTAACAAGATGGAATGAGCCCATTTTGTGAAGGTGATGGGAATGTGAAAATTTGAAGCATTTCTGATTTTAAATGATCTAGGATTTGACCAACTAATCAAGTTTGATTTAGATTATTATTCATGCATTTCCGTAAAGTGGAATTTACTCGCTCTGTTTATTTCTAAACATTTTCGTTTTGTACTTTTTGAATTTAATCCGGAAGCGCACATCAACTCATGGCCATTCACATTATGTTATGACAGTGATCTTGATCCGTTGCTAGATCGTTTGTTTTGGGTTGTTTTAAATGTAAAAGTAGAGGTCATGTGTGTATAAGAATTTGCTTTCTCACACTTGCCGTTATCTTAAGCACTTTGTCAAACATCAAAAAGGGCGATGATGATGATGATGATGACAATGATTTCCCATCTGCAACAACATTGGGTAAAGCCAGAAACTACGGTATATATCTGTAATCTCATTTAATGACTAATTAGGAAACAAACATGGTACGGAAGAACCTTTTGTAACGTTTGAATTGAAGATGCATCTAGGTAATACTACACTGCCGGAAGACATAAAATTATCAACTTTTGAACTGCCGTAAAAAGTCAGGAGCCACCAAAGTTAGCCTTCTTTTATTGAGGTCTTTTCAAGGACGCTAATGGTGAATGCATGGTAGTTTTCTCTTTTGCAGTTACAATTGTTTAAATTGTTCTATTATACATTTTTGAAATGAATGCACAAACTGCAGCAAGTTGAAAAGAAGGAAGCTTGAAGAATTGTATATTTGTCTTTACCACATTTCAAGTTCAATGTAAGCCTTGTGTATGTCGAGGACGAGTTTATTTTAGAAACATCATAGTTATGATGGCTAGTTAGAAGTAGCATCATGGATTGTTTATCGAAAATTGCATTTTCTAACCCTTCATTAGAGTTGCTGAAACTTACTTTTTTAAAAAGAAAATGTAAAGAATTGAATGGCTTCTCTCCAAAATTGACTTATTACGGTTTAAATAACGCATCATGGAGAAATATAAACACAATTTTTTAGTTGCCCCCATGTCCATTTCTCAACATTAGATTTGTAGGCAACCCATGTTTGAGTGTGTAAATGTCTGTGCCGAATCGTTTGGTTACGTTTACGAATGATGTGTATAGCGAACAAGCATTCAACTACATGCATTTGATTTTCTCTCTCTGTTCCAGTCAAGCAAAGCCGTCTGTTCTAGTTACTCTGCGAGTCTGGTAAATTTTACCCGATTTCTCATATTTTTTTTTGTAAGAACACAAGCTGCAAGTGATGCTGATGCTAGAAACCAACAAGTTTAGATAATACGATGATTGAGCTCTCATGTATGATTGCCAGATGATGATTTGAACTCATTTGCCTTTTTTCTTGGGTTGTTATTAAAACGGTGTCCACTTTACGGTTTCACGAAGTAACCGAAAACAAACAAGTACATTATTACGTCCATACATACCAGACACAAAGTTTCTTACGCAGGTTAGCATTATTGTTTTGTGTTCTTCCTCATTTTGAAGACCACTTGACGCTTATGTCTTATAGAGCTCACACGACGTTCATGATCTTGAAAATTTGAAACCACAAAATATGGACTTCATATTGTCTTCATTTCTAGAGCTGTTTTTTTTTGTAAACGTGCTAAGCAGTGGAAACTGCTGGTGTGGCGCAGATACTACATTGTGGTTTGGCTTATGGTGCCAAAAACTCAAAACTGTTGACTCAAATGCAATAAAAGTGTGTAGGTATGAACCACAAGGTGTTTTCAAATTATTTGCTTAGTCCTGTGGTTAGATTTTTATACGTCGATCGCATCGCCTTGTCCATGGCCATCTGTCAGTGGTGTGGTTGGGGATTCACCCGTCGAAGTATAGACAATCAGACTTTTAAGGAAAACGTAAAAGTTTATGTCTGCGATTATAAGAATTACGCTAATTTGCTCACGTATTTGTTGATCTTTTTAAGCAGGAAATATGAGAAATTGTTTGCCTTTCTAATAGTTACGTGCTTTACGTCCAGTTTATATCTTGTATTACATAAACATGTTTATAATAATAGTCTGTAGCAGCTATACAGAAGCTGTGACTCGGATATAGTGTTCATACGAGTATCGTATTCCACGGCCCACTTAAGAGTAGCATGAGTAGCTCTGCACAGAGTCTGCTCGTAAGATTGGCCGGTGAGATAAGGCAGCCAGTGTATGGAAAAACGAGTCAGGATTTGCGAGCAATAAAGCATAATGTAGTTTGCTTATCCTGATGTGCGTACACTAAAAGATTAGAAATCGACGCTTATCTTTCCGCAAATGTCGGCCCATCTCCCAAATCCTGTACACACACTAGATATGTCCATATATAACGCACACGGTGAACGCTACTGATCAACATGATCATGAATAGCATCTTAAACAGATATGGTTAAGCTGCAGGTATGGATTGCTGCTATCTGTTGTCTATCTCTCTTTAAAAAAACTTGTCTGTTCATGTTTCCACGTCTTGTTATGGAACATTGAAAATGCAGTGAATCCGAGGTGATTGAGAATTATAGGTTTAATTAATTGTTTAGTGTGCCATTCGTCTTCTAGTGATAATGGCACCGCAGGAAGCTGTTACACGATAAAGTCTACACCGTGTTGCATACCGTCATGCATTCAGACAGTTGATGTGGCTTTGCTTCTGCTGCTGCTATTTCTGTTTACCTTGATTATTGCTTGTAAATAATCAAGTGGCACCTCAGGTATGTAGTCGGATTTGGATTCACGTTGCAGCACGTACTTACAATCATCTTTACTTCTTTTGTATATATACTTCATACTCATACTGCTTAAGAGGAGTCAAAGTAGCGTGGCTCATAAACATAATGTGCTTTCTTCATTTGCTTTTTATTACAATTCCTCAGCAAAGCCAAAACGCTAATAAAATACAAAGTCCATAGTTCTAGGGTAGTTTACTTATATTTTGGCCAGTAACAACCAAACCTCATTGCAAAAGAATGCTCGTCTAACCTACATCTCTCCTATTCTGCTGACATTTTCTTATTGATCTCAAACATGATATTAAACTCCGTTTGAAGACACAAGAAAACGTTCAAAAATACTCACAATCAGGTCTATCTGCTCTCCTTGCATATTGACATGGTTAAGATGGGCAGCTTTGGCTTTGGCTGACTTACTGACTGAGATGAATTCGATGGGATGGGAGGATCACTTTCGTACGTGCAGTGAGTGCTTTTGTATATCTAGTCAAAAGATTGAATGTTGTAAAAATCTCTTTGAGTGAGTCTCTAAAACTCGTGAATTCACGGGATCTTTTTTTTCTCCCTGTGTAATGCATAAAAAATACTTTATCGAACTCATCGTTAACTGCTCAACAGAGCTGAGTCTCGCTGGAAGAAGAGAGTGATAGTAAGTTTTACTACTACTACAACTTCTTCTTCAGCTACCACCACTTATATGTACATGAGATGCATATTATGTGGTCCGAATAGTAGCACTTGTGTATCTACGAATAGCACTCAACCACTATTCTCTTGTTCATCAGCAGGAGCAACTATCAGCCTACTTAGCACATGTGAAATGTATATATATTGGCATTTTAGTTTTAGAAGATGATGTTGTGTGAGGAATAGGAAAAAATAACTTGACTTTGTTCTTGCTTACACGCTCACTCACTCTTCTCTCTCACTTAACTCTTTTCATGCATGGAACCTAACCGAGAATTTATTCCTAATGCATTTTGACATCACTGGAAAGACCATGATGAAAAAGAAAAACATAAAGTCAAGTGCATTGTTAAGATCATCATCATCATCCCCATGCTGGTAGGTAGACATGTATTTGTTAAGAATGGTGTAAAAAGCTTTAAGATATCTATTTTCTCGCTACACAAACTCAAACTCTTCGTATTGATGCTCATTTTCTTGTTACTGCAGAAGAGCAACTTAAAACTACATTATCTTCACAGTCATTTTTCTTGAATCGTTTTGCTGTTGAAGTATAGATATATTATAAGTACATATCAGCAAGACTAAGAGTTGAGAAGAGCGAGGCAAGGAAACATGCCGAGACTGGAAGGCAGTTGCATTAGACTGGAATTTTCAATCTAGTTTTTTATTGGTTTTATAAGATGCGTGATGGGCATTGTCCATTTGGGAGTGCTGTTATGACTTATGTATGAAGCTTTTCGATCTTAGATCTTTTCTGATTGAATGTGTGTGTGTACAACTCGTTCTTCTGGAATAAGAGAACGCATCTTCCATCCAACAAAACATTTTTTACGTGCCTATACTTTCTTTTTTTAAGTTGACTCTTGTTGAGCTGACTAAATTAAACATTATGTACGTGGGACTCTGCCAATGCTCACTTGAATTAAAGTGATTTTTTCTTCGTACATTATATTACGAAGAGTATGAAATCGTTTATTAAATTTCAAAAGTAAAAATCACGCAGTTTTCAACAAAGCATCCGCAAAGTAATGAGTATTTTAACCTTTTGTAGCAAGTTTGTATTCATATATAAAAAAAAGTAACATGAATAATTGTTCTGGATGGTCCAGGTCTAGATATTACTTACGGAAAGTTGCTTTTTTTTTGCAGGCTACTTACGTACCACATCAACTTTAAGTAAGTAGGAGCTCGTCCTTGCTTCTTGCACATATTTCCCATTCCCTGATTTATGTATAATTGCCCTTTTGTCGTAACGATATGTTCCAGCTCATTGTGCGAAGCAATAAGCAACTGCCATCATCATAATCGTGGCTGTAGAGCTCTCACAAGCGAATTCAGCTTGTTATCGTCATGTTCATAACGTAAAGTATTATGCACACAAGCATTTTCGTGGATTTATGGCTGATAACCTGTTTGAAAGGAAATGTCCAGCGAATATATACAACATACAACATTTAGGGAAACATGTTGAATGAATCACATCAAATGAATGGGGCCCTCGTCAGCCGTAACAGATGAGATGTAAATATGAATTTTGACGATGATCCTGGTGATGATGATGATGATGATGATACAAACAACATAAGCAATTCATTTCATAGTACAAGTATTTGCAAATTGTCGTAGTGATGGTTGGTTGTTGGTGGTAGTGGCAAAAATACTGGAGGTAGCTAGTTATAATGTCCATAGTTCATCCACTCACTGGCTCAGAAAGGTTCTTCGTGTGCATTTTGCAGCCGGCAGCATAAATATTTTGTTTTATTAGCAGAGCTTGTTCTTATTGCTAAAGGCTTGATAGCTCGGAGTAATAGTGATAGTGTCTGAAATGTGGAAAATAATGATAATAATGATTACACCGAACAACATCCTCACAAACCGTGCATCCAGCCATTGGAGCAGGAGTGAACGGATTGCATTGCAATAAGAAGATGAGATAAATGGGTAGACAGACCAGACCACGTTGCATGTTGCTGGTTGCGTTTCACCTCTTTTCTTTCCACTCTCTCACTCTCTCTCTCTCTCTCACACACAACACCACATTGCTTGGCTGATGCATAGGAAAGCAATGTTGTCTTTGGTGTACGTAGGAGTTAAATACATATTATGTATCTTTAATATTATTATTATGATGATCGAAAAAAGTGCTGGAATCATCTTGAGATATGATATGATGAAAGATCCGAAGAGTAGTGAGTGAAGCATCGACCCTCTCTTCTCAGCTTTAACTATGTTCTTGTTAAGGCAAGAGATTCGACCTCACCTAGTTAGCGTCACTAGGCATTAGTAAGAGGAGGGCAAAGGAGATTTTTTTTTGCTTGTAGAACCAAATCGCTTGGCTTAATACAACAACGAAACTGACTGCATGCAATGTGTAACGAGGAATGCATTTTGTGGATAGTTGTACATGCACACATGTTACGACTGGATCTACCTTTAGCCGATGAAACGAGTGGTATTATTAATCAAGAAGAAAAGGTATGTGTGTGAGCAGGTAATATAGTTACGATACTCATGCAAAGCCATGCCATCATACTTTTACATATATATATACAAAATATAGCCTTGAGGTTGAAGTTGGAAGTTCTTGTTGCCTTGCTTTGCTTTTTTTGGCTTGTTTGGCATGGACGGTTCAGTTGGAACAGCGGCTGGCTGACAGGTTCCAGAACCCTTAGGGCACTTTCGCCTTGTTGTCAAATTAAAATAGAGAATTATGTTATGTACTTGTTCCAAGATCCATTATTAAGGCTCTGATTTACGTGTTGGTAGTAGAAGGCTAGCAAAAACGTTAAATACCATGAAAGTCTTAAAGAGACAATAGGACCAGAATTTTTACCACGATACATATCCTCACCATCATCATCATAATACTAAAGGGGATAATGAATTATGTAGTTTCTCAAATGTAAAGAAATGAATGAAGAGTGAAGAGATAGACAGACATGATGTGAATACTATTGAAGTAATCGCTCTGCCTCAGATTATTATGACTACTAATTTTTTCAAAAGATCAAGAAAAACATTCGGAGTACTCATTATGGAGCTCCAAACTCATTTTCTCCGTGCAAACCAAAAAGATGCATGGAATGTGCAGATGGACACTGACTACTACTATCTATACCCCCGTCACCTTATATATCTTCTCAACCGGATCACTTTTTTTATATGTATATTTCCAGTTTGATTGGTTTTTATCTTGAGCGTGTTTTAGCGTATATTTGCATGATTGGGACATTTTTATTATTGTGCAAAAATAATATGTATGATGGATGAAAATGGTTAGTTTCAGCAAGCATGCTTGCATCTCAAAAGCAACTTCAACATTTTTTGATCGTGGTGCTAACACATTGGAGAAACTGCAAATGATAGGCATCAGCATTCGTTTTTTTAGAGTTCATAAAATTAAATGGTATTACACACACAGGGAATATTAATAAGGTTGGAGAAGGTCAAGTGCATTCGTTATACGGTCCGGTCAAGTTGGTTGGACGGATGGGTGAGGTGTTATTTGCCATGTTATCAAATTTAAGGCATGTTCACATACAAGACATGAATGGCTGGCGAATTATTTTTCTTAAAATCAATTTGTTTTCAGATCAACTTCACAAGAAGCACAAGAAGAAATATTAAGTGAATGCTCGTCCGTTTTTTAGGGGCTAGGTACAAGTCACACGTGTAAATAACGATTCTGTTAGACATTTAAGTACGAATATATATGTATAAACCTCAACTGATATGCAAAAAGTAAAAGAAGATACATATTTGATTGTGTATGCATAACATTTGGTCTATTGATGCTGTTTCTGCATTTCATTATACTTCATCACTAAATGGCTCTTGTCTCTCTTTATATATGCTAAGTTGGCATCAATCGGATGCGATGCGGTGATGGCGTGAAGAGAGAATTTCACAGAAGAGATGAGATGTTGATGATGATGATGATTGTAGTAGTATTTGTTGTGGTACATGGTAATAGTAATATTGCTCCCTTTGATCGTGCCGACATTAAGCACACTCCTCTGTCGTTATCCTTCTTATCTACACAATTACATTTGATCTATCTGGATTCTGGAAGTGTTGAGTGCATTATTCATGAAATTTTGCCATTTTTTACTCTGAATAATCTTATTGCTTTTCATAATTTGCAGGCAAACCACTGGACGGTGTTGTCAACCCATCACCTCTCGGATATTTACCCTTACCATACCCCTACTCAAATGGGTCGCCGCTCTCTATGGTAAGATAATGAAATGATAATATGATTAGCCAAAGCTGCTTTTTGCGTTGCAGATTTGGATATTTCTGCTTCCTGTAAATTGCTTTCTTGCCATTTATGCGAAAATATAAAGGAGCATCATTTTATATAACGAGTGAGCGATCAGATCAGTTCGACGCATATAATCATCATCATCAATGTTACACCATAATATACAGATTTAAATTGACTGACGTGGTTGTGAATTTAATGCAAAACGAGTGAGCATTCATGAAATCCTGAGAATTAGCGTACATTTTTTTCTTGACGGAGAGATACTAAATTCACAGATTTATGGAAGCCAGAGCAATGTTTTGCCGTAGGTTTGCTGTAGATAACTTTAAATGCTGTCAACTTTGTGCCTTGTGTTCATTGAACTTGTAAAATTACATGAGTTTGCTACAAAACTGTTACGCACGCCAATAAGAAGCAATAGAATTTTGCCACACTTTTTTCTCTACATTTAAAAAATTCACAATTTTGCAGATAATGGCTAAATGTTATGCTAATTTGATGCCCCATTCTCAATAATAATTTTTTCATGAATTAAATCCTCGTAATCATAGGTCCTTCCTTTAGCTATCTGTTTTTGAGAAAGTCCGTTTTTTCGACATAATTGGATGATTAGTGGCACCGTTTTGATGAGAAACATCGTGCATGTACTAATTTCCTTTGGAAGTACCAAACGAGACGTTTTGCTATTTGATGTTTTTACTTTCTTTACTTTAAAGTAAAGTTGGCATATGAAGTTAGTAAACGACGAATTCACATCAAAAAGTGTTATTTCTTACATTACAACGCTTTTGTCCATCTCATTATCACGTACAACATTATCCGCAATGTTATGTAAAAACTGAAACAAGTGTGATATCCCTAAACAAGTATCCAATTTGCAAGACTCGGAACGGTACCGACCAATTAGTCAAAAAAGCAGTAGAAATAAAATGTTCTCGTTTTATATTTTAAAAGAAGAAAACATTGAGTGTTGTTTGCATTAAATACCATGATTTATATTCTTTGAACAAACTTTAAATCACAGTGATCCTGCAGTTCCTTAAGGGATGGAAAAGTTTAAAATTCGATTCGGAAAGGGGTGGAAACTCAATTCTTCAAACAAAACTGGACACTCAAATTCCAACTTCAGCTTAGTCTCAGTCTTAGGTATAGTATTTATGGAAGCTGTAGAAAAATAGGAAGGATGTTATGTTAGTTATATTACGTGAGAAAAATTGGAATTTGCAGAAAAAACTCACATGAAGGGATCGACATCGAATTTGCAAAACATATTTTAAAGGAATGGCACGTCATATCATGAAATGAAAACGGTATTTAGATTAAGAACTCGTGAAAGTCGTTGAATGTCAGTTGTCAGGTTTGGATTATTTGTTTAGCAGTAGTGTAGGTACTGACTTGTCTCATAATTCTTTCTTAAGCTTTGCTGTGATGTGTATAGCTGTTTAAGTGTTTTATGGCGTATTTAGGAAAGCAACGAAAAGGTTTGAAAATTACCATGATTTATATTCATCCACAAAGGATTACTACTAGGTTTCAAATCATGTCGTAGTTGAGTCATTCATATATATATATATTTGAGTATGTACCTATCTATCTAAAACGGAATGCCAAGACTTGTGAGGATTTGGACTTAAATTGAAAGTTGATTTGGAGGAATGGTGGTGGGCTGTTGAAACGTGAAGTGAATATGTATCGAAAGAGGATTGTTGGTTTTGGAAATGTCACAAAAATATAAATAATCTCAATGATCTACTCGTCTGACTTCTTATGCTCATTTCTTGCAAAAGCTCTCGATGGAGGAAGAATCGACAAAAAAAATTGTCTCTTTGTATCACACCCTTGGGTACGATACGAGCGTATTCGGTTTATATCAAAGTTGAAAAATCAAGCTAATATTCTACAGACGTATGTTTATTGCATATTCAATGATTTCAAATTTTTGTAGAGCGCAGTCGGAGCGCTGCCAAAGTGCCAATAATCTTAATCAGGAATTTAAAATTGAATTTGAGCATCAAACCATCGGAAGTGTTTGACAGTATTTTTCCCGTAACAAATATTCATGTTAACGAAATGGTACTATTGGAGCCTTTTTGCAACTGGTGGTGATAGGAGAAGCTCATGAAAAAGTCGAAAATTAAATTGTATCGCTTGTCGCGAAAGATTTTCCTTGTCCTCCACGCCCGCACCAGTCTAGGAATATTTTGGCTTTAAATATTGAATTGATTTTCTCCCCAACTTGCAACCAAGGATGTTTAGTTCATAGTAGCTGCAGTCGACATTATGCATACAAAAGTTTATTATGTGTAAATTACGGAGGGAACAACGCGGTTGTATAAAATGAGTTTATATTAAAATACAGACGGCTTAGATTAAGTCAATCAGTGTTGATCTTGCAACATGGAATGCACCACGCAGGTTATCAGAGTATAAGGATCGACCCAAAGTCACATGCAACCAGCATGCTGTGTACGACAGACATGACGAATGAGTTGAAGTTGAAGTGAGGCACGAATTTGAGCAGGTAGATATGTAGGAGTTAAAGTTTCTATTTATTTCTATTTTATTTATCAACCTACTATCCGTGAAATTGCGTGACTTATTTCATACAATTTTTGACAATCTACTCAACATATCAAAAAATACGTTCATAATGCACACATGTACATGTACGCATGTATACATGTTTACGAGAAGAGTACAAGGTAAAGGTTCCACGCAAACTTCCACTGACTGCTGCCGGACGGACGGTGACAGGACTCTGAAACCCTAGCCTTTTCTCCACACGAAAGCATAATGACACACATTGGATTGTTCTTGTGTGTGCCTTGTTTTGTTTTTGTTTCATTCTATCACCATTTTCTTTGTTTTAACTTTTATAAAATAGTTGAGACTCTTAAAAACACGTCATTGTTAGATAACAATAATTGATTTTCTGTATTATATTCTCTGACTGCATTTTCATGTTGGCCTTGCACAAGCCCGTACAAATACTTTGCTCTCAACCATTTAACTTTAATGATAATTTTACGCTACGGCGCTAGCTAGCTAATTCACCAAGCCGGCTACTTACCAGTTTTGAACTTTAAACTGAGTAGAGTACTTGGGCATCAATATTGGACATGTAAATTTATGTATGGTGTCGTAAAATGTGATCTTTCCCCAATGGTTGGTGGTAGTTGAGCATTCATGAGAAAAAATAGAATGATCCCAAAAATCTTTTGGAGGGATAAAATTATGTCTTGGAAAAGGCGAACGGTTTGATCTTCTTTGCGACGTGTGCATGTGTGACATGTAGTTGATAAGCGAGTGCTGCACATTCACACCACACACAAAGTCTTCATCGCATTGCTTTGGCTAAACCTAGCAGAAGAAGCGGCCGACGCGATAGTAGCATCATGAGGGAAATATATTGATGTATGCTTTCGGCTTGAAGATAAACTTCTTGAAGATATTATTACCATGTTGATGTTCAGAGTTTTGAGTGGTATACATGGAAGTACGTAAAAAATAAATGGGATCGACTACTCCGGATGTTATTTGAATGCGTACATTGTGAACATCTGCATGTAATATGTACTTATGTGTGTGTGTGTGTAGGTAGGGATATATGCTGCAACGAGCTCGTTTGCTTTGGTGGGCCATCATCGTCCTCATCATCATGATGATCATCATGATCATTGATGTTTGTGGAAAAAGGAAACTTAATATTGGATTGGTTGACGGAATTCTTATTTTATGAAAGAAATGAACGTAGCAATTCATGAGTGACGTGTGGAATGCGACTAGTTGATCGTCTCCATATCAAATAAACCTACGCTCACTCTGTGCCATTCTCTAAGAATTTATATTATAAAAGCTACTCTGTCGCTCGAGCTTCATTCTCTCTGCTAGTTTACAGCTTATTACAATTCTCATTCCCATTTGGCACGTTTCCGGACAGAGATCCATATGAATCTAGAAGAGTGTGTTATTGACGTATTCGATCAACGGCGGCTTATGCTCAGTTGGCACACGGTAATGTATGTGAATATTTTCTTGTGTAATTTGTACGTTTTTTGAGATAGATATCCTACATGTGTGGTTTGATTGTCTTATCAAGTTCACCAAGAACCATCTTCATCTCCCTTTTCTCTCTCGGAGTAGTTAGCACTGATTGGATTCATATTGCTTGTCACTGATCTATCCATTTCACTTCTTATGCCCTCGTTAAATCTCTTGGTTTTCGCGAGTCTCTCTCTCATTCTCTTTTTTCTCCTTGTCTTTTATTTTTTGATAATACAAGCCTCTGACGTAGCCGTATTGAATATGTCGTCTGAAATAGATTAAGATTGACATGGACTGGAGTTACTTGCCTTTAAAATGTCAATAAATTGTGTGACTTTGACTTTTAGAAGTCTCCATTTATTTTGAATTACTTATTCATTTACTTTTGAATATTTATTTGCCTTCTTTTTCTAATTCTTTGGGTAAGGCAGAAAATCATGTAATCCCGTATACGCTGAGGCTGTCAATAGGGTCGTTTGCTTTATCCTCTATTTCTCTACGCAAAGATACGATTCGTCTCCTCAAGCTAAACAAAAATGTTTTGATGAATGTATGTATGTATGTATCTCCATATATAAGCATTTATGAGTATAGTTGGCTATACTAAAAGCTTTCTCGTTTGTTTGTAATTCCCTATTGCTTGTTGAGTGACCCAAGCTGAACCTATCTGCATTAAAAAAGATTGAATGGGAAAAAGGAAATTCGTACAATATTCTGAGGAGGAAACTGAAAGAGAAGGCGTGGAGGCATTATGGAGTGTTTATTGTGTATGGATTAATCCCATCATTATCCTAATGTGCCACAAACGCCACTTTTATAAGCATTCCTCCTCTCCTCCGTCTCAAATGCACCGCTGTAAAAGGGAAGAGCTAGAGCCAGATGCAGGAAGTGTATTGTAAAAAGTAATAAAATGGATGGAGTTGGAAATGATATCGAGCTTTATGCTATAAAGGTTTCATAATGAGTTAATTAAAATCTCAAATCTAAATTGTACCCATGTAAGCTTTGCTCGGAAGCATGAAAGCAATTTGTAGCTCAGTATTGAAAGCTGTAAACAACTGCCTTTTTGCTGTACTCCTCATATCTATATGATGCATTACCAGATGGATCCAAACGGAGTTGTTGTGTATATATTTATTCTTTCATAAAAATGAATGGGTGAGAGAACTTACATAGTATATAGTATTATATAGGAGAAGTATATGGCTTTACTTGTTTCTGCAGTTTTTTGAGAAAAATCTGGTTGTACATAACCTGGAAAGATAAATCAGCTAAATGGATCTAATTCAAAAAAAGACATGCAGTTACAGCTCATACATTGAGTGCAGCCCTATCTTGGGTGAGATTGTGGTGTGAATTATTACATGAACTAAAATGTGGTAAACTGCACTTGTCATGTTCATGTCATTAATGGTTTCATGACCGGTCATTAGGATGACCATCTTGGATAGTTTGGCTCGCGAATCAGACATAAACCCAAGATGCAATTTGTAGTTGGTCGGTCGTCTGTCTGCGGGTTTCCACAGAATGCAATTTTTTCGTTGATGTAGAGCAAGAACAACAAGGTTGCATAATAACTGTAATAATGAGCACACTCGAATTTAAATTGCAAATACAGAGTAAACCCTCTTGCAAAAAAATTTATTGCTTTCTAACCGCCAATTAAATTAGCATTAGGCATTAAACATGATTTTGTATATTTGATCAGGGGGAATTTGGACTAGGTAAATATAATTATGAAAATATTTTTAATGTTTGTCGTTTTTATAATGTTGTGGTTGAGAATGGCATCATACATACAACTTTGTATATTAGCCATGTTCATGTACATAATGGGAATGCTTTACTAGCTTTACATCACCACTCTTTTTTCACCTCAACAATATGACGGGACTTGATATACCACTTTGATAATTTGTAGGACTTGTAGGCGCCTCGTATATATTAGTGCGCACTTGACTTCGTGTCAGAGCATCGTAGCATAGCCCAAGCGAGAGTCAATCTCTGAAGGATATTGTTTATCTTTTCGGTAGTCAAAAAATCAGTGGAGCGGTCGACAAGAGACCGAATGGAGAATGAAGGCATTCCAGCTACTTGTTATTGTGGTGCTTTACAAACTTCTTTTGTTGGCTCCAGGCTACGTTGTCACGATTTCTTTGCGAGGTTGATGATAATGCATTGGGGATTTCAGTGACGTTAAGTTGTCTATACCAGGCATTACATCACCTTGAATCATAATAATCTCTGATTTAATACACTCCTGCATCCTTACATTAGAGAGAGGGGGTGAGATGGAAGACATTCACAAGAAAGAAGTAAAAGTTACCTTCATTACATTTCTTACCCTCTCCTATATATATTCCATTTCCATCACAATGGCTCATCATCCTCAAGATTTACTCCGTCATCGTCTCGCTAAACTTCATGGAGATTTGGATGGAGGAGAGCGTAATAAGGTACCCTTTGCGTTCCCCCTCGAATCATGTAACTAACTAGAATCTCGTCAGCAGGACTCAGCGGTACAGCGATGTGATCCTTGTAGTAACATTACAACAGCTAATAATAATATAGAGCGTAAACAACTGCATAATATTACGTGGGCATGTAAGAATATATAAGGTACATGATCTTTGTCTTGTTATCCATCGATATAATATAGGTACCTTTTATTGCAAATGCTTTTCAAAGTTTTGAATCAGACTATCTGGTCAAGCGATGATGTTCATTCAGCAGGTTTTCCTTTTCACCTGTTTCACGGAAAGCAATAATGTTGGTGGTGTGGTGATGTGATGATGGTAATGCAGGTTTTCAAGTTCAAAAACGTATCGTGTACAATAAACGTTCATTTTGACTAAACTTGCAGTTGTTTGTAAGGCTGGCTAGAAATCATAACTTTATTCATCACGTGTGAACATAAAAATGCAATCAGTGAATGATTATGTACACATCAAACCAATATTTTGTATATTATTATTGACTGTCTAGAGATGGTGTTTGCTTGTGGAATCCAAGCATACTCATTTTTTAAACACATCCTTCCTTCTTTCTTTCCTTCTTGATGTTGTTTTAAGCAGACAGACCCGGGGCACGTTAGCAACTCTTTCAGTTTTCCCCTTTAGTAAAACTACTAGTGATGCTGCTGAGAGTAGAAGAGAATTGTGTGTATATTATGTAGTAGGGATTTTTTTGTCTATAACTAGAGAACTTCTTATGTGTACCCAGGAATGCCAAAAAAGTAGGAGAGGAAGACGAGGGTCGTCCGGGAATTTATTTAGTTAGGTTCGAAGAGAGATGTTTTGAATGATGGATTGGAAAGCAAGGATGTGAAGTTTTTATCCAAACGTGATGCAATGCAAGATGTTAATTCTCCTTTCAGGACTGATCTACTTTATAGAAAAATTGAAATGTATAAATTTTGATGTTCTTCTTTTATCATGTTTTTGAAGAAAACGAGAGGAGGAGTAGGATATAGTAGTGTTGCACCGCAATGATTATCTCTCATTTTTAGGGCGACAAGACAGGTTGAAGACACGATTGAAGCGAGGAAGTGAAAAAGTCATGTTCATCTGTTTTTCTACCATTTTTACGTCTTGTTTCCTCAAGTGAGTTAGCTCACTGGGAATTTAGTCTCTACGCGTGAGATTGTTGTTTCTAGAGGCTGAGCTTCTTATTGCTTGAACTATTTTAGAGCAAATTTCTATGTCAGAATCACAGATTTGCAGTGGAGTATATAAAAAAGTGTATTTTTGCATGAATTTCGATTTTTTTGTAATCATCACATTTCATCCACTTTTACCCTGTCATATCTGTTTTTCAACTAGAATACTTAACGTTTTAACTTTCTATTCGATTTTTATATTGAGAATCGATGTCATTGCAATAGATGAAGTCTTTACACTTTATAAAGATTAGGGTTTAAGTTCGCCATAAGTTGGCAAATTGAAATATCCCATGAATTTATGTACCGATGCTGGAAAAAAATATGGACATATGCCTGTATTTTTGAATAGCTTATAGGTTGTAGGTGGGAATGAGTACACAAAATGCGTTTTTAGTGAATGTCGATCAGGGTGGCCTGTTTTGTATGTTTACCCTACAGTACGCATTGTTTGCGCTCTCACACACAGATCAGTGTAACTCTTCATTGTATTTGTTAGGTACTCCCAATATCCATAAATCCAGTTAATATTGAATCCTTGCAACGTTTCAGAAACAGTTAGTTTACTTCAACCCATAACATTTCATAATGTCTTGACAAGGGAAAGAAAGGTTAAAGGATTTGATTGCTTTGCATGCGTTCACTTTTTGGATATTATTCAGGAACAACCTTTGTTTTGGTTACAAGCCTTTTTCCTGGTCTGTTTTCGTGGTTGACGAGGGAAAAGTGTGTTTGATACTTGACAGGACTTTCGACTTTACCATATAACTTTGACAGTATCATACGGCAGCGTGGTGGAACGCAATGAATCGCGTTATATATATACCCCAGAATAATAGGTATATTATATGAACTAGATAAAGAATTGTAGTAGAGAATGAACACATATTTGTACGCTTATGTACTTACAACCTTGGGCTTTCATGGACTCATCCGCTTTGATTTACTGACATGCGAAAAATTAGAGAAACTAATAACTTTGGTTGCTTAATGTTTATTTCACAGAAATGTATCAATAAGTAGTCATATTTGCCCGGCTTCTTATCAGCGATTTATTGTTAAGGAATACACATAATTGCAATTAAGGCCAATTTATGACATCATTTTATCCTAAATTCATATGTCTAAGCAATATAGCTACTACCTTTTTAACCATATGATAATGCACGAGTGCAAATTGAGTGATTGGCACTCTTTCGGCTTTCTTTCTTGACTTTAAACTTGGTACACATTTTATGGTGAGAAAAAAGTTATTGATCTAATCGTAATGTTTCATTTAACGATTTTACAAGTCAACAAATCGTGCTGGACACTTATTTTTTTAAATTGACGTATGCTGAAATAAGTGGTGGTAGGTATTTCCTTAGCGTAACATGTAATAAACGCAATAAATAATAACAGCGTGCTCTATTTTGTACTTCCTCTAGCTTCCGTAAAAAACCATGAGCTTAGAGCAAAACCTGTAAGATAAATACGGGCACATAATGATCTAGGTACATTAAACCTGTGTTGATTTGACTATACATGTCAAGTGAGTCATTTTAAGCAACTACTAGCAGAGGTATGTTGTGTGCATGACACATCGTTAGTTCCTTGTGAGCACACACAAAACACAACCATCTTCACGTTCTTTCGCTCTTTTTCTTTGGCATTATTATCGTTATTGCTTTCCCATTTGAAGTTCGTAAAGTCCGGCTGGAATCCCATTTGATTTCTGCACCATCTCGCTTGGGACCAATAGCCACAATTTATTTTATGAGCCTACAAATGTACCATCACATACATTATTATGGTTTAGGGTACATGCATAACTTTTTTCTCTTGAAGAACGCTTGTAAATGAACGGTTGTTTCTCTCCATTTTCTCCTCAGTGTGCCGTGAGTAGTAAAAAGAAATTTAAAAGTCTAAGGAGATGGTCGAGTCATGAAACGGTGTACAAGGAGAGAAAATGAGCATGCAACAGTAAATAGAATACGTAATGTCTCACTACTTCTCTCTCTCCCTTATAATGTATGCTTGTTTATGTATTTACATTTATATTGGAACAAACCCGAGAAGTCATTTCCCTTTTGCTTGTGTAATACGATTCCTCATATTATTGCTTTGAAAAACTAAAGCTTGCTCTCTCGTTGCTTGTAGCCACCATTTATGTATATTCTCACTCATTTTATATTACGATCCATCCATCGTTTTTAGGTTTTAGTGTTGGTCCCACTTGTTTTCTGGTTCAACTTTTACACTTGAAATTATCTCGACACGGTTTTGGCAGCCAGAACTATTGCCGACTAGGGAATACACAGTTGTTGGTTTACCGACATTGAGAGGAGGAATATTATTGTAATGCTCTTTCCTCATGAGGTAACTTGAAGAAAAAGCGTTGAATTTGTTTTGGCAGGCTGCTAATCAAATGTAAAAAATAAGAATGGAGAACATGAGGAAAGATATTTTTACGAACGACAAGTAAATAAGATTTCTTGTCCGAGAATGTAAACCCTTGTTTTAAATACATCATGAGAGCGTGGGCAGAATCGAATTTTGGAGTCCCAATTGAGTACAAAAAAAGCAATAACCACAGTCAATTTTTTTCCATCTGAAATGACTGAAATACTTAAATATGCGCTCCTATTGCAACGTCTTCCAATGCTCCTACATTGATGAATGATGATGGTAGACGGCTGACGATGCACCCTTGAACACATACGGCTGCATCCGCCAAGAAACACAGATTAATAGAAGTGTTGCATGGAAATGTTGATACATCAAGACAAATCACCTAACATCTAAGCCGAGCCATCTACAATGTTACGTTTGCTTCTCAAATGGAGTTAATTTTTCGACTCTTTTGTCAATACTAATTGGGATAGGTCAGCGGATACGCTATTAAGCGACGGTCAACGAAGCGTATGACGTTACCAATGCGGAAATCAATTGTCGAATGCATACACCAACCACTGCATTCAGGCCCAGAGCACACCTTGGTTGCACCACAAATGTTGTAGCCAATCCTGCGTCCGTCTTAGTCTTCTACATTGTTTCTGCTTGACACACCCAAGAGAAGTTATTAGTGTGCTGTATGTACTCTTACTTTGGCGTTAAACGTATTGTATGTAACATCACTGTGACAGAGGGTACCTGACGAACCACCTTTTCCATGCATGTGTAAGGAAACTGTTGTGCAAGCTAATGTAAGCAACACCGTCATTGTTAAGTTTAGTCTTCTATACTATTCTGCTTACCAAGCCCAGACGTGTGTGGACAGGTACCACCTACCTTACCTTACTTATAGACTTTCATACACCCATGTTCCTTTCCTACTACCACCCATACTATGTGTGGCCTCCAGAGCACATCAAGACCTCTCGTACCGAATTCCCCCTACATAAGCCTAGACAACTGATTTTTACGGCCAAGGGACACTGCACGCTCTGTTCGCCCATTGACCTGTCCTTGCAGTGGACTCTCCACTTCTGGATTTACTCTCCGACTGCTCCTGTTCCTGGTCAACTCATCCCTCCATAAGACACGCTGCCTTTAGTTTGTTCATTTTTCCAGGCACAATTACTCTTTGGTGTCTACTTGCAGGAGCGATTTCGGAAAAAAAACGGCTACCGCAAGCGCGA